>WBNH01001864.1:0-75338 GCA_013401255.1 Urocolius indicus | reverse complement strand
TGTTGCCTGCAATGGCAACACTTACTTTTTATTTAATGTTTTGATGAGATTAATGTGAGAAATTTAAACTTTTTATTGTCCAGCACAGTTCTGTATTAAACACAGGACACCTGCAGATCAGCTAACCATGACTTACAGACTACTGTTCTGCAACCACTGTTCTACTGTAGTTAAGATCTCAGTGTAAAATACCTATTACGTCATTGTCACAGGCAGAACTGATCTTAAAGACAACTCGTACCATGGACCATGTGCCCTGACATTATCACTGCCAAGGGTTATTTCTTCAGTTTATACTTTTTTTCCTGACATTCAGAAATTGCTTACAATGGAAAAATAGTATTGTTTTTATTAATGTATTAATATTGTTCAGTAGTCCTTCAACACAATTGAGAAGTATTTATGAGAAAGATATAGCACTTTATGACCCATGCTATTACTTGAACATAACTAATAGTCCAGTTCTCCTTCTTGCATGTAGTAGCAATTTCCCTTCGTTCATGCTCAGTCATGATTTTCTGAATTATTCAAGTTCTTACCAAAACTCTCCTCTAAACTTACTTTGTGTGTAGTTTGTTTTTTTTTTTTAAATACGTGATCAGAATACACAAGATACTCCATCAGAATAACAAGATACCATACAGATGTAACAATTCCACGGATCCCTTCAACACCAAATAAAAGCAGGTCTCACAATGCTCCAATTCAGTGTCTATATATTAAAAATTCCTGTGTGAATCTCTTGCAATTAATTGGGAGGAAGAAAATGCAGTCATACCAAAAGCCTGAATGTGCCCAAATTGGAGTGAAATTTCTAGCAGCCTCAGTTCTTTATATACAGTCAATAACACTGAACAATTCAGAAGACAGTAAAATCTAAACTTAATCAGTGTACAGTATTAGAATAAAAGCCTGCATTTACTTTGCAAAGCAAAGAGGGTGGAGGAATGACAGACCCATGATAACATTAAATTCTAAACCTTGCAGAATCAATCAGTATTGGTTAGCTTGATCTTCACTAAGTACTTACAGGTTTTCTAGAAGTAAAGAGGTCATAGTTTTCTTCACTGGCTCTATACCTACCAAGAAAACATACCAAAACATAAATCTCAAAACTCTCCTACACCAAATCAAGAAGCAGAACGATGGATGCATGCCTGAAATCTCTTTGGAAAGTGGCATTATGTTAATATCACATTGCTAGGAATCTACCATGACAGGTTCAAATTTATTAAGAGATTTGAGGGAATATTTGTGTTGGCAATGGTGAGGTGTTAACATGATTCAGCTATACTGGAAAATCATATCCTGAAAAATTAATCTAGACCATTGTCTGGGGAGTCATGAGATGATCTATGGGCTTGGAGGTCAGTACACTAAACCAAAGTTTGCCATTGTGTCAGCAAGACTAGAGAAACTGACTTCAGCAGCTCCTTGTGGGTTTGAGTAACTTCCCACAAGCTCTGTGCAATGACACAGAAATCATGGCTATAGTTTGGGTTTGTTTGTTTTTTTTTTTTTAGTACAAGCAGCCAAAAATATTAATTCCATTCCAAATGTTTGAAGAACTACTTGTTCTTTGATGTGTATATACACAATTGCTTTCTGTCATTTGCAATTGCTCAGCATCTTTGTACTGAACTGACTACTTCATCATAGCATCTCTTCACACTGACATTCAGCATTAGGCATTTTTGTAGCTTTTAAAAAATATATTCTCTGCAAACTTTGTATTTAATTTACAGCTATGTGTCTTCCTAGCTTTACAAGACCAGTTAAGACTTTTCTCTAGTAGCTTTTACAGACAGACCCTTACATTCTTGGTTAGGGTAAACCTGAAGGGGCGAAGAAGCAACTGAAATCAGACTCTACAACCTGCCAGGCAGCTACAGACTGTGACTGCTCAGTGACTCAAGTCTTCACAATAATTACATCATTCAGATTTATGTCTTTTTAATAGCTACTTTACACACACACACACACAAAAATAAAATTCTTCCCCCGGGGGTGTTGATTCTGTGAAACAGGAAAAAATGAAAACGGCCAGAGAGACATCACTTCCACTTCTAAACCCTCAAGTATGCATGATGAAGGCATTTCTCAGCTATGGGTTTTTTCCATCGTTTATTTTTTTCCTCATGAGTAAGTTTGGAGCCATGTTCTGGTGTTCTTGGAGAAAATGGCCTCTTGAATTTAGCCTCTTGTTCTACAAACATGTCATTTACATTCTTCTCCCTAAGTCATTACAACTACTGACACCGGCGAAGCTGTGACACACTGCGTAAGCGCTGGCAGGTTTTACGCTTGTTACAGACGGAAGGCGAGGGGAAGCGAGAGCCACGGCAGCAACCGAGTCCCGTCCCCACCCAGGGGGGCAGGGGCCTGAGGAGCGGCGCGGGACACCTGTAGCACGCCAGGCCGCGGCATCCCGCCCGGGCAAGTCTGGGGAACGAGCACGGGACCTGCGGCCACCGAACCCAAGGCCGCGGCTTGAATAAATACTGAGCCGATGCCAAACCCAACGCACGAAGCGTCGCACCTCTGTCCCTCTCCTTGCACCTCCACGAGGCGCAGCCACCCTCCAGTCGCAGCAGGGCCGGCAGCGGCCGGCGGAGCGCCGCGGCCGCCGCTCCGCTGCCTCTCCGTGCCCGGCTCGACAAGCGCCGTGGCCTCACGGGGCGGCGCGGGGTTACCCCGCGGGGCACCGTCCCGCCACAGGTGCGGCCCGCGGGAACTACGCGTCCCGGCATGCACCACGCCCGCCTCCGCGCGGTGCCCCGGGAAATGTAGTTCGGGCCGCGAGGCGCGGGGCAGCGGCGCACGGGCGAGAGCAGTGGGAAAGAAAAAGGCCGCCGGGAGCGGCGACGGGTTTGGCTTTTTGCGTGGGAGTGGGGCGCGCCTGAGGGTAAGAGTCTGCCTCGCGGGAAGCGGCGCGGGAGGCCGTGCCGGTGGGGCCGGTAGGCGGCGGCACCTGGACGCGATAGCGGTATCGCCGCCCGCCCGGGAGGAGGCGGGGGCGAGGGAGCGGAACCGCCGCGCGCTGCCGCATGTGCCTGGAGCGGAGCCGGAGCGGGCAGCGCGAGTCATGGCGGAGCGTGGCGTCCCGGCACCCGCCGTCCCCAACGGCGAGTGCGCCGCCCGCCTCCCCGGCAACAAGGTGACCGTCGTGCTGGGGGCCCAGTGGGGCGACGAGGGCAAGGGCAAGGTGGTGGACCTGCTGGCGCAGGACGCCGACATCGTCTGCAGGTGCCAGGTGAGGAAGCGCTCGGGGCGCGGGGGAGGCCGCGGGTGTCACCTTGAGGCGGGCGGCCCCGCCGTCGGCCCCACCGGCCGCCCGACTGCGTGCGGGCGCGCCTTCTCGCCCCGGCACTCCTCCGAGTGCCCGCCTCAGCGCGGGGCCGTGCGGCCGGTGCCCGGTGAGGCGGCGAGGGTCTCCGAGCGGGGCGGGCTGCAGGGCACCTTCCCCGGTGGGGCGGCAGCCCCTGGCAAGAGCCCCACGGCCGGGCTCTGCAGCCTTCCCGCTCCTCCTTTGTCCCCGTGCCGGCGCCGGGGGGAGGAGGCGGCGGTGCATGAGGAGCATGAGGAGGAAGGCGCCCTCCTCGCCGCCAAGTGCTGGCCTCCATCAAGGGGAACGCGCCAGGGGTCGCGTCCTCCTCCGGCCCATCGCCGCACTCTTTGTCTGGTGGGGCACCGGGAAGGGGCCGCGTTCGATGCTTCCCGCAGCATCGTTGCCGAGAACGGGGCGAGCAGTTCTCCCCGGCGGCGGCGTGGCCTGAGCCGGGCCGCCCACGAGCAGCGTGCTCGTCTGACTTCCCCACCCGGAGGGGTGATGCTCGCCCCCGGCACGAAACCAGCGGTTACAGGATGCACGTGAGGAGGGTGTACGTGTAGCCCGCAACAGCTTCGTCCTCTTCGGATAAAACTAGCTTTTAAAAGACTTGTCTGCTCTTGCTTCAAGATCATTGTTATGTCAGTGAAATTCCATTTTTCTCTATATATTTTGTTCCTTCTTTGTTGCTCTGCATGGAAGATTTATTTCAGCACAAGAGCCAAAAAATGGATCTAGCCTGCAAGCAATACTACTTTTAAATGCCCTCGTTAAAACAAGCCAGAACTGAGATGTTTTTCTTAATGTTTCTAGTGTACTAATTCTGTAGAGTACAACATAATGAAATAAAGCTATGTAGGTGTTGTGTTTTTTTCCCCTTGTAGTTAAAAGATAACAACAGCTTAAAAATGCCTACAGTATGTGTGTACATCATGTGTCAGTACCTGTATGCTTTTTTTGGTGCACAAATTAAATTTAAATAAGTATATTTTGGAAGAGTGGACCATTTCTTTAAGAGTAAAAACACAGAATCATTGTATTACCTAACAAGAACTGCACAGACAACTTGTTTTCAAATCCAAGTTGGTAAAAAAGCTGAGAAATAAAAAATTTGAACTTCAAATAAGTAAATAAACATTCTTAAATAGCTGTTCTCACAATTTAATTATTTTTTCCTGTGTATCTTGGGGTTTTTTTTAGTTTTTTATAAATCTGATGTGCTTTGGCGTGGCTGCCTGGCATTGTGGATTATAGAACACAGTGACTCAGTTTGTCCTTTACAACTTTGTTTTTGAAACTTGAAGGGCATCTAGGTGAGCGTGTATGTTTAATGCTAAGTTCTGTTGGGGAGACAGTGACTTATTGTGTGCATATGTGTGTATATCTTTGCTGCTTTCAAATCAGCTGCGTAAAGGATCAAGAAAAGAGAAAAATTACAATGCTATCTCAGACTTGAATTTAATGGCCAGTTCTGCCATTTCTAACAGCTTGTTGCTCCTGCTGAAGGAAGGAGTTTTCTTCCTTTTTCTGTTGATGACTGTGCTGTCTGGGTCTCCTCCCATGATTCAGGCATTTTAACACTTTTGGAAGTTGATTTAACTCACCAAAATACCAGGAAACTTTTTATTGTTGTTGTTGAATTTTCTTTCTACCATTTTATTTACCAAAACTGAATCTAATTGTCTGAGAGGACTGTGGTGAAAAGAGGAGCCCAGGACAGGGTAAGCACAAAGAACAATTTTTAGAGGCAGGGGGAAAAAAGGAATATTCTCTTTCAGTGGTACTGAGCTGTGAAATCATCATGCTGTATATGCACGTGTACTTTTTTTGTTTTGTTACTAGTTGCTAGTAAACTTGAATATGACTTTTTTGCTTTTCCCAGAGGTACAAGTCAAGCCTTAGTCTACCCCTCGCTAATATCACCTTTCTGTAATTGAAGTTTCTGATTCTTATTTCACTGTTAGATTCTTAATCATTCTAAGATGCTTCTTTCTGTTCACTATGGTGCAGGGTTGCTAGAGTGCTTGTAGGTGAGATCAAATATTTCCATCTTGTTCTTGTGCAAAATTATTACTACAGCTGTTTTCTTGTAGTATTTGGGTAGTTGTCATTTCAGGTTTAAGACTTCTTGGAAACTTGCATTGTATTTGCAGGAAAACGCTCTACTGTGACTTTGCTATCAGTGTCCTTGGTTCTGGGCACATGCAGAACATAAAAATGGACCTGTCCCAGAAGTGAGAACTGACTGTTGTCACTTTCAGGCATTGGAAGTAGTTGTACTCCAAAATCTATGGCCATACCTTCTTGTCTCCTATGTAGCAGGTGTGCTAATGACTTCAGTGACTTGTTTGACTAGCTGATTGACATCTGGAAGGAGTTGCTTACTTAGGTACAGTTAGTTGAATGACTGTGCAAGGGATCAGTTGCATTATGGCTCTACTTCTAAATACCATCCTCCAAAGTATTTTGTCTTAGATTTAGAGAAGGTTGTTAGGAGTCATGTGCTCAGAGCAAGACTGGTGTTTTCTTTTCAGGAGACTGATTCATGTTTAGCAGTAGTAGTATTAAATTTGAAAAACAACGATCTGAAGAGTCTAAAGTGAAAATACATCTGGGGGTGTGTGTATGTAGTTGCTAATGCAACTAACTGCACTGGAAACTATGGTAACTTCATGAGGGTACTGCTAGTACAGAAGGTTCAGATGCAGTTAATACAGATCTACATGACAAGCCAAGTGTGTACTTGTTCTTCTGCTGTTAATTTGAAGGTCTTCATTTACCTCTAGGAGGTATCTGGTTGAATGATACTATTGATAAATGCATTGGTGAGACTTTTGCACTTAGGCCTACATCTGGTCTTCAGTAGCTTACAGAGCAAAGTCTGTTTACCTGCTATCACAAATCATAGTCCAGAAGTAAAACAGAGCAAGATTTGGTTTGAGATTCAGGAGTAGTTGCCAGGAAAACTGCTATTGTGTGTTTTAATGAACTTAGTAAGCAGCTGGCCTTGCTGCTTTCAAACCTGGCAGTTTTGAAAAGTGATTTTGTCAATTCCATGGGTAATGGAAAGTTAAAGGAAAACATTTGTTGTTACGATCAAAGGACTTCCTACCATTGCAGAATGCAATGAAATTAGGGATTTTAATTACTGAGGTTTCATTTGCATGTGAATATGGGAACGGCAAATTAATACAAGGTACTTATTGCAGATAATTTATCAAAAGAAATACAGTACAAAAAGATGCTCTGTATCTCTTAATTAACACCATCCCTCTCCACCCAATGTAGCAGCGTATGCAGGACAGGAATAAAATGTAATGTCTGTGTGATTCTGGTCTCATATGCTCACTTCATCAGCAAATTTTTGATCACTTCCTACACTTGTTGTTGGAGATAGCAGATGTATTCAGGGTACTTATTCAGAGTTAGGTAGGACTTCCAAATCTTCAAATTATTTTGTCATACTCCTTATACCAAAGAATCCTATTTTCCTGCTTTGTCCATCCTATTGTACATCTTGTTACTGTATTAAAACAGATTTGCAGCATCTTAGCAAATCTTCTTAAATTATTTCAGCATGGTCTCCCTGAGACTTACCATCTGCCTGCTGTGGGCTCAGGATTCCTGCTCCTGAGCTGCTAATGCATGGTAATTGCAATGTGTGGCTTCTTACTACTCCTATTTCCTCTTCCTCTCCCCAAACAGCAGTGTGCCCAGTGGCGCCACTGCTGATCACCAAAATGTGGCAGTTACAATGCAACAATTAGTAGAGAACTTTTCAGTGTGCATATTCTTGGGGTTAAGCAGTTACCCTTGATCAGCTGATGACTTCTGACTGAAGTCCTCAAACCAGTGCAGCCTAATACCTCTGTTTCACTGGCCTGTTTATAGCCACTTTTTAAAATTGGAATTTTCTCCTCTTCCGTTCACCAAGCCCACTTTTCTTTCTTTTTCTATATACACTCTTCTGGAAAGATCTTTTAGTCTAGAGCTATTGCAGGCCATACAGAGTAGGGGATAACAAAATGAGTAGTTGTAGCTATTGGTGCTTTTTAGGTGCTCAGGCGTTCAATATGTGGACATCTAACTTGAGCTTTCCAAGTTACTTTTGAGTGCTGGGTGCAGTTTTGGACCTTGTAGCGTGTGGCAACCTGCCAATTATGTGCTCTGGTGAGGAATTAGAGGTCAGTAAAATGAGTTCTTTGGCCTGCCCCATCAGTGAGTCATATGCTTTACAGACTGGCTTTAGAACGTCACTGACAGGAGATCTCTTGTTATTGTAAACAATCTAAATTGTTTCAAACAGAAGAACAGTTGAAATCTGTTTTTTTCTGGTTCATAAATTTGCACCATTAACAAAGGAGATCTTAATAGCCCTGTAGAGGAAATGTCATCTTGATCTACTGATTTCTTACTGTTTTTTCAGTCTTTTTAGAAAAACTTCCTGTGGTTGGTTAAGGTGTATGTAGTACTCTATAGCAGCTTACTAAGATTTCACATCCTCTTTTTTTTTTTCTTTATTTCTACTGTACCACTTCACAGATTTGGAAGATGTTCTCTGTAAATATTGCCAGTCACTTTCAGTTTTTCAAATCCTTTCTTAAGTACTCTTGTGAAATGTAGCAAATGTTGGTGAGGTTTTTTGCACTGAAACAACATAGTACTGGACCAATGTGAGCTTTTAGTATTTTCCTTCTTCCTTATCTGCCTGCCTTACTTGATCTCTTTTATCTCTTAGGGAATAGATTGGTCTTTATTCTGGCCTTGGATAATGAATCCTGTTCCCTGCCTAACTTATGTAGGATTGCAACATTATAAACTTTTGCCAAAACCTTTATGGTCTTTCTGAGTCTTCTCTTTTAATAGCAGTTTTTCAGAGCAAGTTCTATCAGCACAGAGAAATGCATGGCGCTTCTTGAGATCAATAGACTTAAGTGAAGTTAATGTTTTATTTTACAGGAGAAAACAGGTGAGTATGTAAAACATAATGTGCTTATGTGGTAATATTCTGTCTCAAACGACTCCCTTGATCTTGTTCTGACGCTACAATTCCTGTATTACATATGCAAAAACTTCTAAACCTTTTGGCTACACTTCAGAAACTTCTGATAAGTGTGTTACATGATGACTCCTCGAGCTAGGTTTAGATCTTACAACCATGAGTGGATTGTCAAGGAAGAAAATTGCTAGCTGCAGGATATTCTTCATACTGAAATTCAGGAGTAGATTATACAGTAGCCTTTGGCTGCTGATTTGTTGGGAGCATGAAGGGGGGAAACAAGAAACTAATCAGAAAGTCTGGGATGTGAGAGAATGAATTAGTTATCAAAACCTTGTTTTGTTTGTTTTTTAATGGAGGATAATTTGCAATCTGAAGTTCAAAATTTATTTTGGTAATATGTATTTAGAAGCAAATCACCTAGTAATTGCAAAGGTGTGTCTACAGAGGGTGCAGCACAAGAGTTCAGGTGTCTTTTTATCAGACTGACCAAATTTTTAAAGGTGTATTCAGATTCTGTGACCAGTGGAGTTCTGGGGCCAGTGTTGTTTAACATCTTCATCAGCGATCTGGATGAGGGGACAGAGTGTACCCTCAGCAAGTTCGCTGATGACACCAAATTGGGAGGACTGGCTGATTCACCAGAAGGCTGCGCTGCCATTCAGCGGGATCTTGACCGGCTTGAGAGTTGGGCAGAGAGGAACCTCATGAGATTCAACAAGAATGAGTGCAGAGTCCTGCATCTGGGGAGTAACAACCCCATGCACCAGTACAGGCTGGGAGTCGAACTGCTGAAGAGCAGCTCTGCAGAGAGAGACCTGGGAGTCCTGATTGTTAATAAGCTAAACATGAGCCAGCAATGTGCCCTCCTGGCCAAGAAGGCCAATGACATCCTGGGATGCATCAAGAAGAGTGTGGCCAGCAGGTCAAGGGAGGTTCTCCTGGCCCTCTACTCTGCCCTGGTGAGGCCTCATCTGGAGTCCTGTATCCAATTCTGGGCTCCTCAGCTCAAGAGGGACAGAGAACTTCTTGAGAGAGTCCAGTGCAGGGCCACCAAGATGATCAGGGGACTGGAACATCTTTCATACGAGGAAAGGCTACGGGAACTGGGGCTGTTAGTCTAGAAAAGAGGAGACTGAGGGGAGATCTTATTAACATTTACAAATAGATAAAGGATGGATGTCAGGAGGTTGGGGCATCCCTTTTTTCGGTTGTATCTAGCAACAGGTCAAGGGGTAATGGGGTAAAGCTGGAACACAAAAAGTTCCATTTAAATATAAGAAAAATCTATTTTACTGTGAGGGTGATGGAGCAGTGGAACAGGCTGCCCAGAGGGGTTGTGGAGTCTCCTTCCTTGGAGGTCTTCAAGACCTGCCTGGACATGTTCCTATGCCACCCGATCTAGGTGAACCTGCTTCTGCAGGGGCTTGGACTTCATCTCTAGAGATCCCTTCCAACCCTACCATTCTATGATTCTCGGAATCTTCCTGTGGCAAGAAGGAGCCTTTTTTCGCAGTTCTTGTAAACAGTGGTAGTATCCAGCTTTCTTGATGTATTTTTTTACTTTTCATCTAGGAGTTAAATTAAAATGTTTACAACCATATAATGCCAAAGCAACGTTGACTTGCTTCTTGCCCAATTTGGCAGTTACTTGTGTAGCTAGCTTAGAAACAACAGTGGTTGCCCTGAGCTAAAAAATGAATGCTGGAATGTGGTAGCAATAAAAGTAAACTGTAGAAAAAATTACGCACACACATCTGATGGAGAGAGTTGAAAGGAGTAAATGACTTCTTCTTTAATGTAGAATGAGACAACATCTCTTTAAACTAGACAACTAATTTCTATTTTGGAGGAGATAACTTGAAAGACTTCTTTGCTCTACCCTGAGGCGTCATACTTCTGAGATAGACAGCTTGGCATGGTCACATCATAAGAAAAGGCAGTGATTGTCATTGTAGAGTTTTGGGTAGATACTTTTCTTAAATGTATATGTCAGTATTTCAGAGCTGCTTGAAATACTTTTATATTTAGCATCAGTATAAGGAATCATTCACTGTACATTTTAATAGGAAAATCTGCTCCTCTAATAAATCGTTCTTCCCTGTGCACCTCCAGTCAGGTAAAGTTGCAGTGATGCAGACCAGTCTTAGCAGTTCTGAGAGAACTGCTGGTAGATGAGGCATCATGGTTTGAACTACTCTCTCGATGTGTTCAAAATGTATTTAATTGCTCTGGTTATTATACTAACATCTAGCCTGCCCTTGACCAATGAAAATACGCTCTGAAAATAAAACATATTTTCAGCTTGTGTAGATCTAAAATGGAGAAAATTATATAATTGTTCTTCCATCTTACTTTCAAATATGTTATTTTTGATGTGTTTCTGCAGTGGTTTCTTGCTTGCATGTTCTACTTATGTACGTACATGTGTCTTAATTGTACACTTCCTTGGCTAGCACACATGAAACACATTTGCTCTTTGTGTTCTACATAAAGATATTAATGCAGAAAATGTCTTACTGTCTTTTTTTTATAAACAAGGAGAAGTGGTTTTGCTTTTGGTTTATGAGCAAGAAAATCTGCTTTCCTTTTTAGTTTTGCTCGTTGTCCAAGTTGTTACATTACTGTTTCCTATTAAACTAATTACACCCCCCCCCAAAAAAACAAACAAACAAAAAAAAAAACCAAAAAACCCAAACCAAAACACAACAAAGGAAGGCAAAACCCTTAAGTTTGAAACTAGAATTAATTTAAGAGTGAAGGTCTTCCAGTGAATGATATATTTTGAAATTTTTTTGTGGAAGAACCCTGTGTGCCATGAAAATGGAAGAAATGCAAATCCTTCTTCCTTAAACTGGAAGGACAAGCAGTTAAGTCCTTTGTATAATTTTTGAGTAAATGAGTGAGATTGGCTGCAAACCCAGGAGCATCAAACTTTCCTGAGCAAACTCACCAGAGGAAAGGATTTAGGGTCAGGATTCTCTATAAGCATTTGAGTATGGATTTGTGTTATTTTCAGAGTCACTTTGAAAAATGAGATTCCATGCTTCCTCAGGCATTGATTTCACTTAGCTTCAGATGAGCTCTTAAGTTAGAAGACATTGCATATAAAACATACAGGAGGTTGTGATTGCAAGTTTGATGTTTTAATTAAAAACAAAAAAAAAAGAATATCCTTACTAAACATTACTATTGTCAAAGTGTATTTATAGAAAGCCAAGGAAGTTGTTCTTAAATAAATGCCTTCTTCAGAAACATTCTAGTTATACCTTCATATTGAACAAACCCCAAAATAAAACTGCAGTTCTTTCAACTTCAGTACTCTGTTAGCTGAATTTTTGTAATGGCTGGTTAAGCATTGTAAACCTGAGGTTTTACATAGTAAACTTGCTTGCAGTATTTTAATTCAGCAAGAAAATAATCTGTTGTCTGAGAAAACATCTCTCTCTAATCCTGCCAATGAAGGTAAAAATGTGAAAGGTTTGAATTAGTCATCAACTAGACTTGAAGATGAACATAAGTCATTACTGTTTTGCCAAATAACTTCATTAAATAATGAAGATTCTGCCATAACTCAAAAAAAGACTGATTCTTATTTATCCAGTGAATCAGATCAATCCATGTCTGTTCCTTGCAGGCTTTTAACAGCAATGCAATTCCAGTAGAAAATTGCCGTTAAGTGTTATTATGAGTGTTCCTTCTCTGTGCTATATACATTATTTGGAAGCTGTTCTGTGTGGACAGAATGTAATTAACTGAAGAGCTCTTGTGCTAAGGGACAGTTCAAAGTGAGAAGACTTTTGTTTCTTTGAGTTTGTTCATATGTGTTTTGAATTTACCAGTTTGGCTCCACAGTACACTTTTCTAAAAGTTACACTTCTAAAAATTGTTTCAGTCTTTAAGAGCTGTAAGAAAACCAGAACAAACCCAACAAAACAAAAACCTGTGTAGTCGGGTACTTGCATGAATATTGTTGCTAGTTCCATTCACTTCTTTACCCAAAATACTTAGCTGGCAGTTAAGATACTCAAAAGCTATGGAATGCAAGAGATAATAAGCCATCTTGCCTAGATAGGGGAAGTGCTGAAATTATTTAACACTACTATAGATGTCCCATGAGGAATACTGTTTAATTGATATGTTTAAAATGTAGGCTTCTCTGATACTATTGTTTAGTCTTCAATATGTTCTCCAGTGATCCTGTCTGGACCATGGTATGCTTTTGTGGTAACTGGTGTGTTTATGGTCCTGTGCATGAATGTATTGTTTGTGCTAAGTATTGACTACTAGTGATTTGATAGTGGTTTTTGGCTAGCAACATCGCTTGTTTGATTTATTGAAATGTCCAATAAAATGTCAGCTAGTAGCTAATGGCCTTTTTCCTTCTATGTTATATGCAGTCACTCAAAACTAGTGCAAAAAAGGGTGTTTCTGAAGAATGTTTATCAAATCGCCCTCAGATATGCAATACATGGACCTGCTTTTGCTATCTTATGCCCCCTCTGTGTATGTCTAACTGATTGTGTTCACATTTGCTAGGATAGGTATGTTTTAGAATAGTATCTTGTTTTGTGTGTATTACTGACCATCCTATCTAAATTGGAGATATGGATGCAGATTCTTGGGTGTGGTGCTTACACTGAGAAGGATTTTTAGGCTACTTAATCTTCTTCAAGATGAAGGAAAAAACCCTTTTTAAAATTTACTTTTAAAAATAATAATATATCTGAGCAACTTATCACTGTAAAATAACTATTTCAAAAGTGATATTTCATAGGGAAAGTTTATTTGTAATAAGGCTTCTGGAAAGTGGGTAGATATGGAGTTTTCTTACTAGTATTGCTATCATTCTAACGGTACTTTTGTGATAATTTGTCTATTACAGTGCAGCTTTCTGTTAGAGTGCTGTATACTTAGCTGTTCTGCATTGTGAATAGCTTGGATATTTCAAGATTACTAGCTAGTGGTCAGGGATCATATGCTTTTTCAAGGAAGCGATTTGAGCACTGCACCAGTAAAATTGTAATAATGTCTTGTAAAATGACATAATTTTTATGTGTTTAATTATCTTACAACAATAGGTTTTGCTTAAAATATTATAGGTGAGGTAATGATCTTGTGCTTGATCTCACTTTCACTATTCTGCTTAATGACTTAAATACTTTAAAATAGCATAACTTAATACTACCTGAATTGCGAAAGGAGAAAAAAGGCTACTGTGTCTTAATAGAGTTTTAAGTTGTTCATGCATCAAAATGTCACTAAACTAAATCTATAGGTTCATGCTACTTGTTCATGTTTCATACTGTGTTTTATAAATGAAACGTATTTTTTTTAATGCTGATGTAACTTGGCACTTTTTTGAGCCAGATAAGTTCAGAAGGAAAAAAACCAAAAAACAACCAACACACCAAAACATAACCAAACAAATACCCCAAAACCAAACCAACAACTTGACTGAGGTGATTTGGTTTTTGTGGGTGTTTTTGTTTGTTTTTTGTTTTTTTAATTCTGGTTTGTCCTTTTCTTGCATCAAAGCTATGATTAAAGCAGCTATTTCTGAGATGCTGAACTTCATAGTTACATTAATGGTTTGAACCTATATTGTTGGGGGGAAAATGTTGGTTTTGGTTATCTCTTCATTTTGAGTAAGCTTGTGCTTCCCCTGTTATCAGCACAAATGTTCAGTGTCACCTGGTGGCAGTTTCTCCTGCGCTGCTGTTAGCAGTGTAGGTAGCAACTGGCAATCTAAAAACTGGGAACTGGGTCTAAACATGAAACCAACCACTCTTAACTTTGGTGTACTGTTTCAAAGGCTTGAGCAATAACTGTGGGCCTAGGTATTGACTACCAGGCAAAGTCAAAAATTAAGGAAGGACAGCGTTGTATTTGTATTACTTTCTAATATAAAGTTTGAGCTCCTAGCAGTGGAAAAGTTGGGGAAATTCAGTTAGAGATACAACATTGTAATTTGGTAAAGCTATGGGCTGCTGACAGGGCTTATACCTTAGTCCCTGAAGAAGACTTAGGGAGAGGAGAAAGAACTGTTTCAAATACTGTGTTGAATGATATGAGGAGAAAAGATAGTACAGGGAAAGGAGAAATTGAGTGCTGACTTGTAAAAATCCAATTTTGGAAACCTCGGAGTATGCTAAAACTGCAATACTGTGCCTTGATAGAGATGCATCAGTAAGTGCTGCTGTATCTAAGCAAAGTACACTTGGGTTGGCCTCTTCATAGGAACAAAGTGTGTTAGTGGTTCTTAAAATTCTTTATTTTGGGTAGCTGCTTTATTGCTAGATGGAGAATGTGATTTATGTTCTATTCTTTAGAAAGACATGTGCTTATTTTCCTATATACTCAGTTTTCTAATGAAATCAGCCCAAGCTCAGAGACTGTTTTCTAACATAATGAAAATTTAAAGAGAAATAATTCTGTGGTTTTTTTGTTGTTGTTTTTAAATCATACTCTCTCTTCTAAATGAATTTTATTAGAACTTGAGGGAGAAAGTAATTTATATTCTTACCTAAATAGCTTAGTAATAGTCTAGAGAGATATTTCATTGTTAAATAAGCAAAAGTTAAGCATTATGCAAATTAAATGTCTTTGCAGGATTATCAGTAGGAAATGAAATACTTGAGGACAGGAAGGCTCTTCAGGGGCACCTGGACAGGCTGGATCGATGGGCTGAGGCCAGTTGTATGAGGTTTAGTGAGGCCAAGTGCCGAGTCCTGGACTTGGGCCACAACAACCCCAAGCAACACTACAGGCTTGGGATAGAGTGGCTGGAAAGCTGGTCATAGGAAAAGGATCTAGGGGTGTTAATTGATATCTGGCTGAACATGAGCCAGCAGTGTTTCCAGGTGGCCAAGAAGGCCAATGGCATCCTGGCCTGGAATATCAGGAATAGAGCGGCCAGAAAGAAACAAGGGATTGTCCCCCTGTACTTGGCACTGGTGAGGCCACACCTTGAATACTGTATTCAGTTCTGGGCCTCTCACTACAAGGACATTGAGGTGCCAGAGACGGGCAATGAAGCTGGTTAAGGGTCTGGAGAACCAGTCTGATGAGGAATGGTTGAGAGAGCTGGGTATGTTTAGCCTAGAGAAGAGGAGGCTGAGGAGGGACATGATCACACTCTACAATGACTTGAAAGGAGATTGTAGCAAGGTGGGAGTTGGTCTCTTTCTCACAAGCAATGAGTGATAGGACCAGAGGAAATGTCCTCAAGTTGCACCAGGGGAGGTTTAGATTAGAGATTAAGAAGAACTTTTTTCACTGAGAGGGGTTGTTAAACAGTGGAGCAAGCTGCCCAGGGAGATAGATGGTTGAGTCACCATCCTTGGAGATATTAAAGACGTGTAGCTGAGGTGTTAAGGGACATGGTTGAATGGTGGACTTGTCAGTGTGAGGTTAGTGGTTGGACCTGATGATCTTAAAGGTCTTTTCTAACCAAAACAGTTCTATGAATTTACTAAATTATTTATTTAAATGTTAAAATAGTAGTGTGGTAGTTTGACCCTGGTTAGATGCCAGGCACCCACCACGCCACTTGATCACCCACCTCCTCAGCAAGCCAGAGAAGGGAAGAAAATAAGACAAATGTCTCGTGGGTTAAGATAAAAGCAGTTTAATATAAAGATAGCAAAGCCGCGCGCGCGCAAGAAGCAAAGCAAAGCAGATAAAGCTGTTACTCTCTACTTCCCATCAGCAGCGATGTCCGGCCACCTCCCGAGAAGTAGGGCTTCAGTACGCGTGACGGTTGCTTTTGGAAGGCCCAGAATGAATCTTGCCTCCCCCTCCTGCTCCTCTCCCCCAGTTTATATTACTGAGCTGACGTCATATGGTATGGAATATCTCCTTGGTCAGTCTGGGTCAGCTGTCCCAGCCATGGTCTCTCCCAGGATCGTGCCCACCCACCGCTGTTGGTGAAGGTGGGGGAAGGAATGCTGGAGGGACAGCCTTGATGTTATGCGAGTGGTAGTCATAATATTGATATCAACAACAAACACAGCACTGCAAGAGCTACTGTGGAAAATCACTACCATCCCAGACCCACTACAAGTAGTAATGATATATTTATATGTCATTTATATGTAGCAGTTACATTATAACATTTATATTATGGTAAACTTATAATTGCTAAATCTGTATTAATGACAAGAACTGATTTTAAAAAAAAATAAAATTCCAGCAATGTACTTCCAGTTCCCAGTATTTGAACATGATATGTTAAGAAAATTTAAAAGTAAGTAGCAAATACATTTTGGCATGACTTCCAGCATGAAAAGACTTAACATGAAAATAATTGGAATACTCTAAATCGTGTCTTTGAGAAGCTCACAGCATGCAGTTCTGCTGTATGTGTCCAAACTTGAATGATGTGTGCAGTGGTATTCATAAGTACACAAATAACAATTTATTTTGGTAATTATATGTTTTAAGAAAATAAATTAACACAGTTGTTGCTAAGGTAAAACTCACGCTTTTCAGTGACTAATGTCTTAGAGTATTATGATTTTATTTTATAAATTATATATTTTTTTTCTTAATAGCTATTTAAACTGACAGAGACATGACGTTTGGAGAGGAGAGAAGAAAAAGGTTCTTAAAATGACTTTGAGAGACTATCTTATTTGGTTCCCTTGCTCTAATGAGTATGTTGTCTATGTTACACTTCTTAGTATCCCTGAAGGAAATCTTGCCATTGTGTGAGGAGAATGGGAAAAGGAGCTGCTGCTATATGCATGGATTGTATTTCAGAGTGAGCAAGAGCATCTTTTGGTCTTGCTACACACTTGATCTCTTTGCCTATGTTGGTCCAAGGTAGATGTTCCAGTTTTCATGTGTGTGGGAGAGAACTCCTGTACCTAGAAGGTTACTGAGATACAGTAATGAGTAGACTCATTACTATATTTAGTTAACTAGGGAGTATTGCCAGCCTCAAGAAACGACTTTTATATCTTCATTTCCCTCTGGCAGAAGCTTTTTAGAATGGATTGAAGATCATTTGAGAATGAACTTTGTTTAATAGCGAAAATAAATTCCACAGTTCTCCATTAATTATATTTAAACATTTGAATCAAAGGAACGTTATCTTGAGTGACCTCACTGGTCCCATTTTGTTTAGTGTGGTAAGGGAGGAAGAGTGAACTGAACCCAAACAAAACACCATAACCTAAAAACAATCCATTCCTCCACCCCACCACCACTAGAACTCTGAGTTCAGGTTTCTGTTTTTAGAATAGTTTATCAAGCCTGTGTTGTGCAATGTCTGAGCACACAACATGTGTACACTTTGCAGGCTTGTTTACTGTTAAGTGCACAGTGTGAACCATTCTCTTAATATAGTACAACTACTAACTGTAACTATACACTTCTGCAGTTAGGGTAGATCAACAGCAGAATTTTGAAAACTGAATTAATGAAATGCTCTTGTTTTAATGCTCTCCAAAAATAGAGTTTGAAATTAAAAATGTTTTTCAAAATAACACATTTTGATAGAATAACATCCAAAGCAGGATAGGGACTAAATATTTTACCAGAGTGATGCTATCAGTAGCACTTTAGAGTTGAATCTTTGTAGGTGTAATATTATGAACAACTAATTCTGTGATTAAAATTTAAACATACTCTGAAAACAATCATTTGGAAAGCTTGAGGTGTTAGTATGACCTGTGTGTTCAGAGTGCAATTCATCACACATGATGTCAAGTTTTTACTTTGGCAAAATCCCTTAATGTATAACACTCACAGCAAACATGCAGAAGTATGTATAACTAGTTTGCTTCTCGATGAAGTATGAGCTCTGCTGTGTGTGTAGTTCAAGGCTTAAAAGGCAACATTTTTTTATTAATCTCTACAGCAGCCAATTTTCCCTACTCTTTATTTGACATTCATGATGCTAGAAAACTGTGTTTTTTATAAAAAAAAAAATAAAAAATTGAGAAGCAAAAGACAAAGTTAAATAATCCAGTTAGTAGAGGATTTTAAATTAATAGTTGCTTACTAATCTTAGTGTTGGACTAATCCATAAACAGTGTATGCTGAAGTGGTAGAGTTTGGACTCGTCTTAACCATTTGTAAATTGCTACTATCTCAGTATTTCAGTGTTGTATGTAGACCTGTTTTTTGAATTTTTTATTTAAAGCACTTCAGTGCTTACGTTAAATTTGTCTAGACTGCTATTACCAGTGGGTCTAATAGAAAGGAATGATTTGAAGAAATCTAGTGATTTCAGCAGATGCACTTGATCGTTAATACTGCTTTAGGACATAACTGTCATTTCTTCCCCAAGAGGGGTTTTACTTAAGGTCTGAAACATTTGAGTAGAAAACCAACGATCTCTTTCCTTACCAAAACAAGGATGTGTATTTTATGTATGTATATAACTTACTAGCTTTTAGAATGTTATCTAGTGTTGCAGAAACTAATAGCTTGGGAGTATCGGCATTGCATTTCAAAAATAGTAGGAAATGATCCACCTGCAAATATAACTAATCAATATCCTTTTAAATTGAACAAATATACAAATATAGAGTTCACAGATCACTGAATAATCCTTCTTAGCAGCTACTGTCAAGTAGAAAGGATATGAGGAGGAGGAGGAAGATTATTCATGAACATTTATTATTGTCTTAGAAGAATAGACTTGAAAGGCTTGTTTTATTTATGCATTCAATATGTTTCACATGTTGTGAATAAAAAATTTGGCATTCTCTCCTCAAGCCGGATTATTTGCAGTGAAAACCATCTGCATCCATAAATCTTTACAACTTCTTCAAGGAACTGTTCATTACATGGAAAAACTATATTACTAAATAATTTACACTTTCCTTAAATTCAGACACTTTGTTGAATGAAAGTTTGCAAGTCTTCCATCCATTTTCAAAGGAAGTGAAATGGCTCTAAGTTCCATGATAAATAATGCTGAGCGATATTTTATTTCATTTAATCTATCTATCTATCTATCTATTTATTTATTTATTTATTTATTTATGTCCCATTGCTAACCTCACTGAGATTAGGCTTTTACCTGTGTCATGTGTGTTTATATACCGGCACCGATATTTAATGTCAGATGTATAGTTTTATGTATTGTGTTCATGCTTTGTAAATGTTGTAGAAGCAGTGAGTAGCTGTTGAGTTCATTGCCTAGAAAATACCTTCTGCGGTACATTATTCTGAAATACTTCAGATTTGTCATTCTGTAGATTAATATTTCATATAGGTTTTTGTCCTTATTCTTTTCATAGGCACCCTTTCTTCAGTTTGTCTTGTGATGAAAGAAGGCTTAGATTAACAGTCTTTTCTTTAAGGCTTTTCATCTATGAAGCAGTTTGTTTATTTCTGGTGCAAGGTGCCTGTGAGGGTTGTTCTTGTAGCTATGACAAACAACCATTTTGTGCTTAACCTTGTCTTACACAAATGTCTCAGTCACAAGAAGGTGTAAGCTTATTTTCAAAAGTACAACAAACGAGAACTGGGGATATTTGGTAACTATTTTGTAATCTTTTTAATTTCATAAGTCTGTCTTGACCCTCTTTAGGACTTGGTCACAGGCTTCTTTTTGTATTTGAGACATACTGCACAGTTTAACAAATCTCTTAATATTTGCTTTGTTCTAATGAAAAAAACCTGGGAAACGGAAGCGTTAGTGTGATGTAAATGGTTTCTGGTAACTTACAAAACTGCAGTCATCTAGATTCATTCCTTAACAGCAAATTTCACATTACTTGAACTGTTACAGACCTCTTTTTATTGCTGAGGAGATACCGGATGAACAAGTTAACTTTGTCGGTTACTACTGATAGAAAAGCGTGCAAAAGGCTGAACCCAAAATTCAGAGCGGTAAGCCTGCACATTGCCAAACAACTAGCCCTATCTTTCACAATGGTTTTAAATGATTTTAAGTACTCAGTTTAACTGGTGATATTTTTTTTCCTTTGTTAAGGTTGCAGTTTCATTGTTAATACTTACTGTCCATAACTCAAATAGGAACTTGATGCTGGAAACTGATATGAAACTGATGATGACGACGTCAGAAATGTTTGCACGTTCTAGAATGGTTACGCTTTTGTACAATAGTTTTTAGAAACGCTTAAATCTTCTTTGAAGCTTTTGAACCTTTGAGGAACCAAAATGCTGTCCAAAGTCTATATGACCGATAATACTGATGTTGTAATTGTTGAGTTCAACAAAACAAATTTAGCTGTTTTCCTGGGAGACTCAGATCTCTGAAAGATCTTTTGTTGGTAACAGAAATGAAAGCTGCAGAATTGCAGCTGGAACCAGTTTATTCCATCTTGATATTGTGTGTTCATTTGTCTGTAGTATCAAAAACTATTAACCTTTAATTTTTATTCTTTCCAACTAGGGAGGCAATAATGCAGGCCATACAGTTGTTGTGGATTCTGTGGAGTATGACTTTCATCTCCTGCCAAGTGGGATCATCAATCCAAAAGTCACTGCATTCATTGGTAAGTGGGACATCTCTGAAAAGTAGAAAATACCGTAGTTACAGACCACATGTATTAACAGAACAAAATATATTTGAGGACGTACAGGATCAGGATTTTTTTCCCTCAAATTCTCTCAGACCTGAACTGCTCTACTGTCACAGAATCACAGAATAATAGGGGTTGGAAGGGACCTCTAAAGATCATCTAGTCCCACCCCCCTGCAAAAGCAGGTCCACCTAGATTGGGTCACACAGGAATGTGTCCAGGAAGGTTTGGAAACCTTTAGAGAAGGAGATTCCACACCCTCCCATGAGCAGCCTGTGCCAGGGTTCCCTCATCCTTACAGTAAGGAAGTTTTGCTTATGTTTAAATGGAACTTTTTGTGTTCCAGCTTTTGTCCCATTACCCTTTGTCCTGTCATTGGACACTACAGAAAAAAAAGTGTCACCCCATCCTCTTGACATTCATCTTTTAAAATACTTGTAAGTATTAATGAGGTCCCCCCCTTAGTCTCCTCCAGTTTGAACAGTCCGGGATCCCACAGCCTTTCCTCATAAGGAAGCTGTTCCAGTCCCCTGATCCTCTTGGTGGCCCTGTACTGGACTCTCTCCAGAAGTTCCCCATCCTTCTTGAGCTGGGAGCCCAGAACTGGACATAGGACCCCAGATGAGCCCTCACCAGGGCAGAGGAGAGGGAGAGGAGAATGTTCCTGCCTCGGCTTTCCTATGAGGATATGATGGGTTATAGTGTCAGAAGCCTTGCTGAAGTCAAGGTAGATGACATCCACTGCTATCTTAAAATTTTCTTAACTCAGTTGATACATCTAGATTACAGAAGTTTCTTTTTATTGCCTTGGATAGTTCATCTTTGTTCTTTCCTGCCCTACCAATGCAAACAGGTAGTTGCCCAGCATATATTCATTCTCCCATTCCCTCTTATTTTTCTGTACCAGTTTTTTCTTGTATTCTCAGAATTCCTCTCCTCTTGTTTTAATCTTCATCCCTGTTGAGTAACTACTAATACCTTTTAAAACCTAGGTCTTTTCTCCATTTTCCATTTGATTATGGCATGAATGCTGACTCCAAAGGTCTATATAGTTCTTACCAAGAAGTCTTCTCAGGAGAGTACATCGTCATGTTTAGGTTCATTGCCTCTTTTTCAGCAGTTGCCTCTATCTTGTGACTGGACAGTGGGATAGTTTTGGATCAACTGCCTTGCCTAGTATTTCTACAGAAGTTGAGCCAATGGGCACAGAAATAGATTCCCTGTGATGAAGGGGACATTCGGATGTTAACTGTTCTGGTTTTGAGGACTCTAGCAGACCATACTACTTTTATTCATTTTTTATATGATACAGTATCTTGTTTCTTTTAAAGGTTTTTGCTTGAAAACAGGATGCCCATTTACTGTGGAAAGACTCTGTCCTTTAAAAATACAGTAGTCAGGAGAGAGCTTTTTACAAATCCTCTTGTCTGAGTCTGCTGTCTCTTGACCTGTTCTGAAGATTGTTGTTTTCACTTAAAGAAGTGTGCTTTGTGTTTAATATTTCTTTTGGCTTATGATTCTACTGAAAGGGCTTGTAGGTTAAGAATAAAAGGGCAAGGAAAAAAAGGCTGGAGTATTATAATAGGTTGTTACTATTGATTAGGATGGTACTGTGAAGGTTATAGTGGAAAAGATATAAAATACTTTGTATTTTGGTGTTTAGAATACTTTTATCTGTGTGAAATTCTTTAATATGCAATAGGTTTCAAATGGAAAGTCCCTTCATTCTGTAGCCAGATGTTATCATGTTGATCGCTTTTGATCTGCTGGATTTGGTTCTACTGAGATGGTTCAGTTTTGCTATACGGAAATGCTCCTTCTTAGACACTAAGTGATGTCTGCTATTTGTATGAGCTAGTAGTCTTTTTCTGAGCAATGTAGCAACTTTTAATACAGCTCAGTTACTTTTACTAGTCTGTTTAAAAACTCCAACTCTAAATGTGGAATATTCTGCATGCATTTATAGCAGAAGAATGCCTGAGGGGATGCTACTGTTTATAGCATGATAGAAATGTGTTAAGCTTTAAAAAAAAAATGGTGTTATTAAAATGAAATACAAAGAGAGAAGTTAATTTTAGATATGAGGAAGTTGCATGCTGGACTGTCCCACAATGCTGTTACTGCTTGTCCTGATCTAAATGGAAAGTTTATTGAGTTTATAAAAAAGACTCATTCTATTTATTTAGAAAAAATACCTTATGTGTAAATCAATCTTTTACAGACCAATTCCTAAGAATAAAAATGCCAGTGTCTTGAAATTTTAAAAAATGAAATATAATACTCTACATACAAAACATAGTGTCTTTGAATAGCTTGGAGTACTTTTTACTGTGCTCAAGGTAATTAATTAAGTTTTGTGCAATGTTTTTCTTCAGGAAATGGTGTTGTAATTCATTTACCTGGACTCTTTGAAGAAGCAGAAAAAAACTTGAAGAAAGGAAAAAGTGAGAAAAATTTAAGATACTACTTAAAATGGGACCTTTGCCAAAAGATTTGGATAGAGAATGCCTCTGCCTCTGTAGAGGTTACATTCGATGTTTTTCCCAGAAGTTCATTTAGCTGGTATTTTCTCACACGAGTGTCACTAGAAGTCCCAGGGCCCTCATGGGAAGACAGACAAAAAGGAGTCTCTGTACAGTTTCAGAAGAGAACATGTTGTAAATATTAATTATTTATGGACATTTTTCTTTGCATAAAGCAGTAAATTTAAGAGGTGAAACAAGTTATTAAAATGTGCTACCTGTTCATAGTCATTTTACCTCTTACAATATTAGTGTCCAATTTGATATGTGTTAATGTAAACAAGAGCTGTGATAATCACTTCTTGATTCATGACTTAGATTTTGGATACTTTCTGTTATGTCTATGGCTATGCTTGGCAGCATAATTTGAACTATTTCATTTTGTCTTTTAAGGGCTAGAAGGCTGGGAAAAAAGACTAATAATTTCTGACAGGGCTCATATTGGTAAGTTCTGGATTCTAGTTTGTATTTTTGGTTAGTCTTTGTGTTCTCTGAGCTTTCCATGGCAGCAAAAGTGTGACAATATTCAGCCATCTCTGTATAGGTGTGTACTTTTTCTTGGATTAAGTCTCCATATGCTGCTTTGGTTTATTGAAGAACCTATGAAAAAAATCCTTCACCACTTGGGACACTCTCAGGTTTATATTCTAGTGAGTGTTTAATCCTATTCCATAAGCATATTCCAAGCCGAAGATTAGAGGTGCAAAGCAGTTCAAAAGTTAATTGACTGAGGGGTTCACATCCCCCTTTGGTGGAAAAGCAGTGTTGCTTATAGCAACTTTTCTTCTGGGAAACAATGTGACTGGATGTGACTTAAAAGCAGGGTCCCGACTAAGTAAATTATGTGTGTCAGGAGAGAGACTTTATACGGATGGAGAGAATGACTGCCCTCCTGGCCAGGAGCTTATCAGACAAGTGTTTGTTCCAGCCTATTTTCCAGACAGCTCTACAGTTCAGAGGCTAAAGTGAAATGGCATTTAGAGTACAAACCACCATCAGAGAGCTTCAGAGGCTCTTCCTGTATTGCTCCTAATTTATTACAGAAATTCATCCTTGAAGTTAAATTTTAAGATATTATAACATTATAGTTTCCTAACTGCATGTATTAGGAAATGGGCTATTGCTGCTCTGGTAATCATATTCTGAAGATGCTATTCTGAAGATGCAAACTTTTTAGGTCTTTATCAGATAAAAGCTTTATAACAGCAGAGAAGAGGTTTGCTTTTTGGGTTTTGTTGTTTGTTTTTTTTTTTTTTAAACTGATCTGGAGTAGCTTAATGAGTGAACATGTTATTCAAGAGTAAATGTGGTTTTACTTTGGAGTAACTACAGAGTTTAAAATAGTTGAGTAATTATCCCTAAATTACTAAAATCCTTTCTGAGATTAGAATCACTCTAGGTGAATCACTTGGAAAAGACTAGATTATTAGAAAACCCATTCTGTGAGGATCATAATATTTCATTGGCAATCATGTCAAGTTTTCATAACCAGGTTCTGAGTGAAAAGGATCAGTTATTGGCTGCCACTCACAATCATTCAGCCTATTAACATAAATGAACTTTCAGAATGCTTCTGTTCATAAGGTTTGGATGACGGTCTTGAGATCTGCTGCCACAATTAGTAAAAATGGATATTGGTAATCTGTGAATGATTACTGTGTAGCAAAAGATGAACCAAAAATAAGTTCAAGCTGCTGGGGATAATGTGATTCTTTGAATTATGGGGATGTGTGAAAATAAACACAAAAATGAATCGTCAAGGCAAAGAAGGAAAACCATTCTTGCTCTAGAGACTAGAGTACTTATTAAAAAAGTCTGTTTCTTGCAAGTTTTTTAGTCTTTCTTATGTAGTGTGTAGATTAGTTGTTTAACATTTGGGAGATAGCGATTGGAAAAAAATCCCTCACAACTCTTCCCTCTGAAAAAGAGGAGGGGAAAAAAAGCCTCTGTCATTTTATTTCCCTCTCTTTGGGTTGTGTTTTTGTTTCTCACATTGCTAAACTGGGCTAGAGTTGTTTTGAGGAAATTGTCACTGATGATTTGTTTCACAGAAGTTTTCTACTTATTTTCTTAGTATTTGATTTCCACCAAGCTGCTGATGGCATCCAAGAACAACAGAGGCAAGAACAAGCAGGAAAGAAGTAAGTAGGTTTTTTTGGTCAAACATACGATGACTTAGTACAAATATGTTACTTAGTACCTTGGATTTCTGTTATTGTTTGTAATTGAGTTTTTAAAAAGTATTAATTATACTTATAACTCTTCAATGTGGAGTATCCAGGCATCATTTTTTATACTTCTTGTCCTCCAGGGGCTAGCAAAAGATTATATTCTTAATTAAAAAGTTTGTGTCTTGATATTTTGGCTTATGAAAAAGTTCCTAGTTCCTGATTTGCTTTATAAAAAGGGTTACTGTTTCCAAATGTTTTAACTGTTTACTAGAGGTATGTTTCAGTAAAAATGTGTTTCTGTTTATGAAGATTGAAGGATCCCTTTGTCATCACCACATAACTGAAAGGTCTGATATGACTTCCATGGTATCTCATAATGCTTCATTGTCAGAAGTGCATGTCACTGTTCACATTGTCTAGCTACAATATGCTACTGACTTTCTGAAGCTTTTGAAACTTTCAGAAAATACCTGCTGTGTTCCTAACTTGTGACTTCCAAGTGGCTCACTAGTTCTTGGGGTTGGCGAAAAAAGCTGGCTAAATTAACTATGACATGCCTACAGCTGGAAAGTAATGCAGCACTGTAGATTTCTGAGATTGCAGTAAACTTAATGTCTCTCTTTGGAAGTTTGTCTGTGTGGATGAAAATTAATTCAATCTTGCTTACTGAGACCTGGAAAAGTTATCATCCATGACAATAACCTTCAGGAGTGTCTGATTTGGACATATCTTGCTTCACACAAGTTGATATTCAGTGGTAACTTGGCAATTATTACGGTGGGTCATTTTCACACTTGACTATGCAGTTACAGATGTCTCTTTACCTGGCAAGCTGAAATAGCTAGATGACTATTAAAAAGAGTCACTCAGCTACTTGTGAGAAGGAACCACATTATTAGTTACTGTTAAAGATTGTAAGGGAAAGCTCAATGAAGAAATAACCATTTTTCTCAGAAACTCAGAAAACGGTTTCATTCAAAGCTTAGAAACTTAACTCACTCTTTAAAAGTGCTGTATTTCTTCTCCCTGTAGGGTTTTTTTAAGTTCTGCAACAGTCACACAGCTTTCAAGCTTGTTAAAACTGCCGATGGACTGAAAGTACTAAGCCGTCTGTTTCCTTTTAAAGTGTAAGGCTGAGTGAATGTAGTCACTACAGGCTGGCTCAGAACAGACTATCATCAACTGATTATCTGAAAACTGTCTCCACCGTAGAGGTGGGGAGTTGAAAGTCTTCTAACTTGTCTAACTGTAGATGTGACTGCATAGCATATTTTGGTATTAAAATTAATTTGTATCTAACACTTCAAAGTTGATGATTATAAAGAGTAAGTTGTTTGGGTTTTTTTACTGAACGCTTTTATTTTTTTCAAATGTAGCTAAAAAACAGTCACAAGTAAGACTCGTAGCTTCTCTTGCAGAAAGGTTATAGAAAAGGCAATCAATTGTAGTACATTATGCTTATACATTTTTTTTTTAAATTTCTGTCATTACAGTCTTCTGACAGCTTAACTGTTTTATTAATTGGCATGTCGTAATGAAACAAATGGGAATAACTCCTTAAAGTTCTCTGTGGAGGGTATGAATTGGGGTGGAGGCTAAAATGAATTATTTAAGTCACAGTGCTCTGATCTGCTTAGATGATACTGTGTGATGCAAAATTGATTAGAATGTCTTTCTTTTCCAAGTGGAGACAAGCATATCATTCCCTGAAATTACTCAATATTGAGTCTCACTGGAGGAACTGTTTTTTTTTTTTTTTCCCAAGATTATTGTTTTGAATCTATTCCAAACTATTAATGATATACTGAAATTAATTATGTACTGATCATGAGCAGTATTTCAGTTCACTCACATCAACTGATTGATACCCATTAACATAAAGTTTAGATATGACCTGTACCTTCTACTTGAAATGGAGTCCCTCTTAAACTGAATTATGGTACCTTCAAGGCAGTTTGAAGGAATGTGGGCCACTGCATATACAGAATTTGTAATTGAAAAACAAGGCTTTATGAGTCTACTCACGACAGGGAGTGGAGGGGTGGGAACCCCAACAAAACATAAAATGAAGTGCAAAATTAAGCTTAGCAATCGACAGCATGCTTCTCAAAATGCTGCACATCTGTTCACTTAAGTATCAGCTTTTGAGAGTGATGGAGAAAGATGTTTGATAATCTGCCTGTGATGACTGCAGTTTGGCTCCATTTTAATAGCTGTGTAGTAAGACTGGCAGAAGACAGTACTGTTAGAGAAGTACAGCTAAGTTCAGAATGTCAGTGTAAGCAAGTGGTATCATGGTATCACTGACTTAAAGGCTTTTTAGGCAGAGTGAATTGGTAAGAAAAATAATTCAGGTTTTCAGATTCTGAATCTGAAATCTATGGTTGAAAGTCCATTCCTGAACCTTTTCTTAGTGTACAGCATTTTGAGTATCATTGTCACTCTGAGATGCTTGGCAAAGTTTTCTGTTTTCCTGATTCCACTTAGGCATTTAGAATTAAATGAAATGTTTCTTACAAAGAAACTGGAAGTCTACATTGTTTGTGCTGTTGCTTTATGGAGGACTTGAAGTCTTCAAGACAGTCTTTTAGGAAGGTATTTAGTTAGTTTCAATTCATGATACTGAAGGATGTTGTTACTTAAATATAAAAGTTGGAAATTGGGTACAAATACCTGCATAAGAGTTCACTGAAGTATGAAAAAATTATTGATTTAAAACCAAGAATGGGTAGAAGTTATATTTATGTCTGTAAACTGATATTCTGAAACCAAGTGGCATACTAAAAGTATCTTGTGTTTTAAGTGCTTAAACCAAGGTTCAAAATGCTTGCAATTAACAGCATTTCATTTTATGCTAAGATTGTATTAGTTATGAAGAAAAAACGGTTTTATATCAATAACTCCTGTTATTGTCTTTTGAAAGTTTGGGAACTACCAAAAAAGGAATTGGTCCAGTATATTCTTCAAAAGCAGCTCGAAGTGGACTCAGAATGTGTGATCTTGTCTCTGATTTTGATGAATTTTCTGAGAGGTAATTTTTGTGTTTTAATGAATGATTTTAAGTGTAGTCTTCAGTTTCTAGGTAGTATCCTGTGTAAACAATTACTTCTGGTTGCTGTTATTTCTCGAAATAAAAATTAATTGTTACAAATGGAAATATTTGTATTTATAATTATATTTATCAAAAATAATTAATGTACTTTATTGTTTTAAATTGTTTAATTACCAAATAATTGCATTTCTGTAACCAGTAAAACTAAAGTTTGGTGGGAGTGTGAGAAGGAAACCTCAGTGAAGCATTTTTGTCTTCCAGGTTCAAAGTGTTAGCCAATCAGTACAAAGCAATATATCCTACCTTAGAGATAGATATTGAAGGGGAATTAAAAAAGCTTAAGGTAAGCCTGATTCTGTTTAATGATATGATCACTGTGTGTGGCTATGGATATGTAAATCTCTTGGTGATTGATACTTGTGCTAAGAGTTAAAACATAATGCATATCATGGGAAATTAATATCTCGCAATTTTAAAGCATATACTAGCATCCTTAAGATACTTTTGAGCCTGCTTTGTGCAGCATTTCAAAACTTGGTTTCAAGAAATATTGCAAATTTTTAAGAAAAAGACTGGTAGAGTGCGAATTGTTTTTGGCTTCCACTTGCTCAAACGTACTATCTAGGAGAGAAAACACCAAGACTGTGGTTAGATGAAACATATTTCATTGTAAAGCAGAGTGTCCTTGTGTCAAACTTAAACAGTAAATTATTAGTTTAAGAAATAAGCCTTATGGAAAAACAAAACCAAAACTGTGTAACAACTTAGAAAGATGTAAGTTGATAACAGCAGAACTAATGAAGCTTGATTGCTAGTAAACTAGTCTTCTAGTGAATTGTTCTGCTTTGATGTTTTCGCTGCAATGGAGTCAGTTGTGAGATTTCTCACTAGTATTACCGTTCAAATACATAATAGTGTGATTTTTTTTTTTTTCATTATACAAAAAAATTGTTTTGCCCTTACCCAGCCTTTTTGTTCATGCCTTTTATAGAAGCATAACTGTATGAGGGGCTTTTTTTACCCCTTAGAAAACTTCGACTCAATTTGTCAGATTTTTTAAAACCATTGAGATATATATATATGTAGAACAGAGATATATATATATATGTATATGTGGAACAGAGGAGGGTGTGCACAGTTACATGCTCAATTCTTTCACAGAATCAGGCCACAGGAATTGTCCTTATTGTGTCTTTAGTTGCCTCTAAACTCAGTTTACCAGCCTAGAACTTCTGTTTGTCTTAAAATAATGTTATACATGTTGAGTTGTAGTATTTTTTTATCAATACGTAGACAGTTGCATGTTTTAAATGCTTTGCAATTTACTTAATGAACATTAGGAGTACACAGAGTTTCAGAGTATCTGAAACTCATTGTTAGGGTGGAAACATAATAGCATTTGTAACTTGAGGAAAATTACATGCACTTAATGTTTGTTTTATGCTAATGCACTTGATTCTGAAAGACCAAGTGTTATATTTCATGAGAAGTGAATCATTAGAATGAGAACTTAATATATTCTCATGGGGAAAAAGACTGTACCAAGTGTTAAAATATTAACATCACAGGCTTCTTAAATCCAACTACTCAGTGGCATTCAGGCACTTGATACTTAATTGTAATAAGTAACTTTTAGTTACAAACATATTTCTGTGTGTGTATAGATATAATGTATGTTGGTGTGTATTTTTAATAAATACATATATACAAAATGCTGCTTTTATAATTGTCTCCCTTTGTTGGCTTCAGATGGCCAGGAGTGGAACTCTCCACACGCTGATTTTTGGGGGAGAAACATTGAACACTTGGAAATTAAATGCTGAATACAATATTGTGATTATACTCAAGCTTGAATATTTCTGAAGTATTTCAAAAGTTTGGATTTTATTTCTTTTTTTTAGTGTTTTTTCTGTTGTTGCTTTCTTGGGATTTTTTCTTCTTCTGTTCTTTCTTTCCTCCTAGAAATAGCTTACGTCTATTGTGTAAATCTGAGTCTAATGTTCTTTCTTCCTTTGTTCACCTATTATGACATATTTAGCTTTTTTTTAAAATATTATTCAGGCCTACATGGAAAAAATAAAACCAATGGTAAAGGATGGTGTTTATTTCATGCATGAAGCTTTACATGGACCACCAAAGAAGATCTTAGTAGAAGGTGCAAATGCAGCACTGCTGGACATAGATTTTGGTAGGTGTAATTGTTTTGAGACACATGTTGCTATATGCTTACCCTTGTGAAAGAGGAATACTAAATATAAACTCTTCCATGCTTGGCTGTTCTTACAGTAGAAGTGTTCTATATTTTAGAAGAATGGTACTCTCTTGACTAGCAAATAATTAAAGGAAAGAAAAAATGTTTCCTTAAATTCTTTCAAAAAGCTTTAGACTCTAACAAGATTAATTATTTGAATGATAGTAAAGATCAGGGGACATTTCTTAAATAGAAGCTATTATTTGTGTCTATAAATTTCACATGAAATAACTCAGTTGTATACATCTATGAAATGCACTTGAAGAAAAGTGAGGAACTTTGAGAGGCAAAGTATATATTCAAAATACTTGTTGGCTTTTGAATTTTGCATTTTTTTTAAAACCCTTTATAGATTTCTGCTGTTTCACAATGTAAAGAAATATTTTGGGAGTCTAGGTGGTTAATGAGGCAGGAGTTGAATAGATTATCTCAATTTGAAGTTGTAAATGGTGCAATTTTTCTTAAAACACTGTAGATTTGCTAATAAAATTAGGAGTTTCTTGATACAAGCGGCTTTTAAAAAATGAGATTATTATGTTCATTATCATTTTATTGTAAAGGACAGATCATACACAGAATGATAGGAGTTGGAAGGGTCCTCTAGTGATCATCCTGTCCAAACCCACTGCTAAAGCAGATCCACCTAAATCAGATCACACAGGAACATGTCAGGCAGGTTTGAAAACCTTCAGAGAAGGAGACTCCACACCCTCCCTGGGCAGCCTGTGCCAGGGCTCCCTCACCCTTACAGGCAAGAGGAAGATATGTCTGAGACTAATCGCTGTAATGGTCTCCTCTCTTTTTAAACATTGAATGAGAATAAACCAATGTAAACATACCAGACTGGGAGCTGAATATGAGTTAAGAATTGTCTTATTGGCTGTTTGTGACATCTACTAGTTGCATTTATCTATTAGAAAAGCTCAACCGTTGTGTCCTGTGAAAGATAAAGACTGTTTGCAAACTGCTGTTATGTATTACCTGGAGGTCTGTGTCCTTCTCTTGTGAAACTTGAGTTAAACCAAAGAAGCGAGACATACCTGAAGCTAGTCAGCAAAACCTCACTGAAGAGTTTCTGAATCATTTTGACTTTTTCAAGTTGTCTGCATTGCTTTCAGTTCTTTTGTCTTGGCAGATTCCCATCTCTTATAGTGGAAAAAAAGACAGTTTTAAGAGTGAAGTAGAAATACCTAATTTATATGTAGTTATTGTGGGGCTGAAACATTTCTTCACAATGCAAATCAACTAAAGATCTATGTGCTCTGTTTCATCTACCATTACTTTAAAAAAAAAAAAAGTGTAACTATAAGGATTTTGATATTTTTAACTCTTTACTGTACATTCTACTTTATAAGTAAGGGCTGAATATGTAACTAGAGACAAAGGCATCACTAACAGACTATCTGTATTCCATGAATGGTCTTTTTTTATTTTAATTGTGGAAAGTTTTTTCCCATGGTCATGTAAGTAAAATTGTTCTTTTCAGTATTCTACATTTAAGTTTCTTATCCTTATAATGTGATGTGTCCTGTAGAGCTTGTATCATAGAATCACATTTTGATTGGAAAATACCTTTAAGATCATTGAGTCCAATAACTAACTTAACACTGCCAAGCCTACCACTCCACCATGTCTCTCAACACCTCATCTTCATGTCTTTTTAATATCTCCAGGAAGGGTGACTCCTCGCTGGGCAGCCTGTTCCAGTGTTTGACAACCATTTCAGTTATAAAGTTCTTTTTAATCTCCAATTTAAACCTCCCCTGGTGCATCTTGAAGCCATTTCTTCTTGTCCTATCAATCCGGAGAAGAGACTAAGCTCCACCTTGCTACAACTTCCTTTCAAGTATTTATAGAGAGTGATTGTGTCCCTTCTCAGCCTTTTCTCCTCCAGACTAAACATCCCCAGCTCCCTCAGACATTCCTCATCAGACTGGTTCTCCAGACCCTTCACCAGTTTTGTTGCCCATCTCTGGACACACTCCAGCACCCAATGTCCTTCTTGTAATGAAGGGCCCAGAACTGGACACAATGTTCAAGATGTGGTCTCACCAGCACTAAGTATAGGGGGTCAATCATTTCTTTGGCCCTGCTGGTCACACTGTTTCTGATACAGGCCAGGATGCCATTGGCCTTCTTGGCCACCTGGGCACACTGCTGGCTCACGTTCAGCCGGATGTCAGCCAACACCCCTAACTACTTTTCCTCTGGCAGCTTTCCAGCTACTCTGCCCCATAGCCTGTAGTGTTGCCTGGAGTTGTTGTGGCCCAAGTGCAGCACCCAGCACTTGACCTTGTTAAACCTCATACAGTTGGTCTTGGCTCATCACTCCACCCTGTCCAGGGCCTTCTGAAGAGCCTCCCTGCCCCCAAGCAGACACCTGCTTGCACCTGCGCAGGTTGGTGTCATTGGCAAACTTACTGAAGATGCATTTAATCACCTCATCCAGATCATTGATATGGAACATCTTTCATACAAGGAAAGACTGGGAACTGGAGCTGTGTAGTCTAGAAAAGAGAAGACTGAGGGGAGATCTTAACATTTACAAATATCTAAAGGGTGGATGTCAGGAGGTTGGAGCATCCCTTTTTTCTGTTGTAGCTAGCAACAGGACAAGGGGTAATGGGATGAAGCTGGAACACAAAAAGTTCCATTTAAACATAAGAAAAAATTATTTCACTGTGAAGGTGACGGAGCAGTGGCACAGGCTGCCCAGAGGAGTTGTGGAGTCTCCTTCCTTGGAGGTCTTCGAGACTCGCCTGGACATGCTTCTATGCGACCTGATCTAGGTTGACCTGCTTCTGCAGGGGGTTTGGACTAGATGATCTCTAAAGGTCCCTTCCAACCCCTACCATTCTATGATTCTATGTTAAACAGAACAGACCCCAACCCTGACGCCTGGGGAACACCACTGGATTTATCTCAATTCACCATGACTCTGGCCCCGGCCATCCAGCCAGTTTTCCATCCTAGTCAGAATAGGTCCATCCAAGCTATGAGCAGCCAGTTTTCTCCAGGAGGATGCTGTGAGAGACTGTCAAATGCCTTACCAAATCCAAGAAGGCTATGTCCCCAGGCTTTCTCTCAGCCACTGAGTGGGTCATGTTAATATAGAAGGTGATCACCTTGTCCAAACAGGACCTGCCTTTCATACAGCCAGGCTGACTGGGCCTGAACCTTTGATTGTCCTGTATGTGCCTCACAATGGTGCTCAGGATAATCTGTTCCACAAACTTTCTTGGCACCGAGGTCAGGCTGACAGGCTTGTAGTCCCCAGGGTACTCTTCTGGCCCTTCTTGTATTGAGGGTCACGTCTGCCATCCTCCCCAGTGAGCCAGGACTGCTGGTAGATGATGGTGAGTGGCTTAGTGAGCTCTCCTGCCAGCTCCCTCAGCACCCTCAGGTAGATTGCATCTGGCCCCATGGATTTGTGTGCATTGAGGTGGAGCAGCAGGTCACACAGCAGTTCCCAATGGGCTAAAGGGGCCTCATTCTCTCCCTCATGTGTGTCATCTGGCTCAGGGAGCCGGGTGCTCAGAGAACACTAAGTTTCAGCATTGAAGACTGGGGTCAAGAAGTCATTAGGTAGCTCAGTTTTTTTCCTCATCCTTGGTCACTAAGCTTCCCCCCACATCCATTAAAGGGTGAGGATTTTCTTTACCCATCCTTTTGTTACTAATATATTTATAGAAACTTTTCTTATTGTGTTTTATAGTAGTGGCTAGCCTAAGTTCTAGTTGTGCCGTGGCCCTTCTAGTTTTCCATTTTTTTTTCTCCCAATATGAAAAGTAGTGAAGCTGTATGTCTTTTTCATCTTTTAATATGATTTTCTTAAGAGTCTATGAGACAGCAAGGCATCTTTATGTGTTTATATAACATAGAAAGGTTTTCCAGTGTCTTATTCTAGAATTTTTTTACTTGTATCATCATTCAGAATTGTTCTGTAGCCAACTTTAGCCTCTGTACTAGTTGAAGTGGTAAGACACCTACCTTTTTCAATAAAGGATCAGCCAATGTGCAAAGCTGAGAGCTCATAAAGTGTGCTCTTGTTTTTAGTGTTGTAAAACATAGGTAAATACAATGCAAGTACTGTACCTTACCAAGTTAGATTAAAAAAACAAAAAAACAGTGCTTTAATAAGTTTTTTTAATATTTTTGTTTCATAGGCACGTATCCTTTTGTGACTTCATCCAACTGCACAGTTGGAGGTGTGTGCACAGGTCTGGGCATGCCCCCTCAGAATGTTGGGGAAGTGTATGGAGTTGTGAAAGCATATACAACAAGAGTTGGAATTGGTGCCTTTCCTACAGAACAAAATAATGTGAGTGACATCAGCCCTAGATATGACTCGTAGCTAGGTGAAATGACTTCTTGAGTCTGTCTTAAATCAGTGTTACTAGTTAAACCAAGTAGATGACTGTGCTTGGAGTCTTGCTCTTCTGATTCTAGACTGAGCTTACAGGACTGACAAATGTGATTGTTTCTGAGACTTTCCTATGGAATGGAATGCAGAAACAAATCTTGAGAGATTTACTCAAATAATATTTTCTTGAATTAGAAAAAGCATTTTGTATTTCTATTTTCATACCAATGGACAACTTTGTGAAAAATTAGAGGAAGAACTTTTAGGGTAACTTAAATATTATAAAATGTGAAGTATACACCTGCATCGTTAAGTCAAATAAGTTACATAGATTAAAAAAGGGCTCATGTTAATAGTATTATTTGTTGTTAGGAAATTGGAGAATTGCTGCAAATGAGAGGCAAAGAGTTTGGTGTTACCACTGGAAGAAAGAGAAGATGTGGCTGGCTGGACCTTATGTTACTCCGATATGCCTACATGATTAATGGATTTACTGCGTGAGTCATTCTGACATCTTTGCTGGCAACTTGACATAAAATCTTGAAATGCGACAGATTACCATATACAGTACATGTACTAGTTAGTAATGTTCAGATTGTTAGTGTAGATGTGTTGATTATTTTGATATTTTGATAAATTAACTGTCCCTCATTTCTCCTAGCTTGGAATGTTTCTAGATTTGACGTTTTTGTACTTGTAAATTTTTCTTTACTTATAGCATGTTGTTATTTCTCATTTTAAATGATCCAAGAAACATTTCTATATCTCGGTATTTGCTGCTTCAAGGTAGCCCGGCCCTTGCCATACCACCAAACCCAAAACAAATCAAACACGTTATAAAGGCCTTAAAACTTGATACAGTTTGTGGAGTTCTGTTCTGTTAGTTTGTTTCAAAATAAGATAGATGGGAACCCGTCAGTGTCTTCATCAGTATGTGTAAATGTAGGAAATATGGATATGACTCTGAGATGGTAATTAAAATGAAAAATAGGTGTCTGAAGCAAAACTGGTATAAAATTTCAAACTGTGTAAATACATAATTTACTTAAATCTTCCTTCTGTTGTTGTCCTTTGTGGGCTTTTTTTATTTGAAATAGAATGGAGACAGATATTTACAGAGCCAGTGTTTGATTATTTTGCTGCCTTGACTGTAGGATGGGAACATTAAGCAGAGGAGAGGAACGGGAAGTGACAGGCATCATGCTGTTTGAGCCATCAGAAGGGAATGATCATGAAATATTGGTCATCGAACTGACCACTCACAAGACTAACGCTTAAAGCTATGGCCCAGTCACTTTAATTGGAGGATACCTCTTCTTTGAGTTTCAGCATTTTCTGATAGCACTAGTAGATTAGTGCCCTATAAGCTATGTTTCTTAGGAAAGATAATTCATTTTAATGTACAGGAATACATTTTTCTTCTGGTATTTTACAGTGGGGTGAGAGTTGGGAGTTGTTAAACTTGTTTAACCAGATTAATGTTTCTTTTTAGATTGGCTCTTACCAAATTGGATATTTTGGATGTATTTCCAGAAATCAAAGTTGGTGTTGCATACAAACTAGATGGTGAAATCATACCTCATTTTCCTGGTAAGACTGCTTGTTTAACAATTTTAGATTTCAACAAAATGTAATATGATACTTAAATGCATTTTAAAAATTTATGACGGAAATTTATTACTTCAGCATCAAGTCATTAACATCTTCACAGATGCACCAGAGACACTTTGTACACACACCCTAAGGACACCTGTACAGAATACTGTCATTTGTTTGCTAGAAAGATGCAGAGTGCTATATAAAGCTTCTCATTGTAAATGTTACTCCTTTATCCCTTTCTTTTGATACAGTCTGCGTTACCTTCAAGCTAAGTTGGAAGCTTGTTTCACACTCTAACACAGTGTCTTATTCCCAGTACTGTATTCATCCCCTCTTTGAGCAGATCAAGTCTTCGTTTTAAGCATGTGTTAAACCATATGAAACAACTGATCTGGTTGAAAAGTCTTTTTTTTTTGCTCTCCCCGTGTTGTTTTTCAAACAGTTCCCTTTAATGGTTCACAGAGCAGCCAAAAAAAAGTCACACACCCTCACATACCTGTCACACCTACATAATGGCAAAGAGGGAAAAGGGGTGCAGGAGGAAATGAGTAATTAGTTTAGGTGAAAGCAAGGCTGTTTTCTAATGGAAGACCAACATACATCAACTTAGCATGATAGAAACTGTAGCTGCTGAGAAGGACAGTGGTCATCTTAGTGATCATTTTTACCTGAAAAATGTACCTGCACATTAAAATATTCAAATATTACAACACGCTATTTTCATGCATACGGCAGCCTTTTCAGTTTGCTCTGCTAGAGCTACTCTAGAAAAAGGAATAACATTAACAAATGCTAAAGAGTGGGCTTTCTGGCTTTCTGATGTGTGTGTAGATGCCTGATTCTATTCTAATTGCTACCTCAGGATTTGACGCTGGGCACAGGTTCCATTTTTTTTTTTTCATGTATCAGCAGCAAAGAACATTTTGTGGTTGAGATCACCTGTAGTAATCAGATACCACTCACAGCAGGATCTATCTAGTATAAAGATATGTATAAAGGAATAAGTGATGATCTGCCAATAGTCCTTGAAATTAGGGAAATTTGTAAGGAATTCACAAAACCATTTTTTTCTCCATGTGCTTAGGGGACTTTACCAGTTGATTTGCCCTCAAGTATCTTCAAACCAAAGCACAAGTCAAAATCTGAATGCATACTGAATGATATGGCAGCACTTCAGGAAATTTGGTACTTGTCTTGCACTAAGCCAGGGAATGATTTTCCATTTTTAATACTTGGATATTCACAGAATCATTTCAGCTGGAAGAGATCTTTGAGATCATCAAGTCCAGCCTTTGTCCCAGCCCTATCAACCACTAGACCATTTCCCATGTCACTCCTTATCTTCAGTACAGCTGGTTAGAAAGGCTTCCCAGTCCAGAATAGCATTACTATTTGAGATGTATCTAATGGTTTTTTTTTTTTTTTAACTATATGTATTACCAAGAGTTCAGCCAGGCTTTCGCTGGTGATTTCATACTGCCAAATTGTGTCTGTGAAAAAGGATGCAGCTGAAACATTGACTTTATCCCCGAAGCATCCTCTTCCTTGCCAGCCAGCACCACATATGTCTCCTCTCCTTTTGCACTGTCTACGTATTCCCTGGTTAATATCTTTGATATCCTTATCAGGATATTAAAGGAATGATATGGCTTTTGAACATAGTGGAGACTGCACATTTGAACTGAGAACTACTTAGTAAATGCTTCATCTGTGGCCCTGTCATCTAACCTTGGGGCTGTTTTGGACTGTCTTGCTCTCAAGCCAGGAGGACCTTCTCTGTCAGTCCATCATTAAAGATGGCATAAACAAGTGGCCGTGTTTTCTAGTACTGAGATGTCAGTGATTACTTCCCACCTCACCATTCGTTGTGTCTCTCAGATGGGACTAGAACCTCGTTAGAGCTCCTGAGGGCAGATTTTGCTCCTTGTATATGCCCAGGTAACAGTTAGCTGACCTTTGGTCTGTCTAGCAGCACTGTGGATCACCTCCCTAACAGTATTTTTCTTTACTGCATCAGCAATTAAGAATTCTGGTAGAAATTTAGTAGAAGCTGTTGTCTTTGCTGTTGACATGCTGTCTTCCTGAAGTGTCGGAAAAGAGTTGGAGATGAACTTCTGGTAAGCTGAAAGATGCTGTCTCTCACAGTGCTTCTGTGTTCCACGCCTTCTCTTTGCTATACTTCTCAACATTTGACATCATTTTCAGCACATATGCTGCAGGTTAGGTATTACCCCTGCCCCTGGCATGAAAACGGAAAGGTAACTTTCTTCCCCCTCGGTGTTTTGCAGGCAATTAGATTATTTCTGATGTTTATATCTCTGCATGCTATGCAGTCATATAATTTATTTTATTTTTTTTTTAACTTACCACTTTGACATTTTGAATTTAACTTAGAAGAGATATAGTCTAGGATTCTCTTGCTGGCAGGATATTTCTTTTTCTCGCCCCTTCCTACCCTCCCTCTCTTTGAGATGTTAGTGATATACTCTTCTTGTGAAATGACTGTCGCTACTTTAGAAGCACACACAGTGCCCACCATCTCAGGAAAAACTTACCACATTTCATATATTGTTTCTTTTTCCATCTGGATTATCGAGTCTCACTCTGTTTTTGTTGTTTTTTTGGTTTTTTTTTTTTTTAGCTTAGATTTATGCAGGCATTTGTAATCTCCTTTTAGGAAATAACTTACAGAGTCTTGTAAATTTACAGCTGACTTCACTTGGTATTACTGAGGCTATAGTCTCTTGCTGTGGAGCTGGCCAGTGTCTCTATTTCTTACTAGTCATAGGAGTTTATGAAAGCAAGCTAGAACTCCCTGCTAACCTTGAGCTGATAGGTGTAAAAGGGATGTGAAAACCACGGTCTAGTCCTGGTAATGCCTCCTGTTCAAGTTCAGGCATGAGCTGATCTCAGCACAGACAGACACAACCTTTAGCTCAAGAGACCTTGAAAACGTAGGTCTTTAGGAAATTGGGAGATTACTATGGAGAAGCTTTACTACAATACTTGCTTTTTCCCCTTGAAAGAACATTTCTTTTACAACGATGTCCAGATCTCAAATTTCAGCTATTTTTGAGTTGAAAGCGACATCACATCCTTCCCTCTCCCAAATTATAGTACCAGACTACCAGATATCATGATATCTGCTCTCTCTGTTACCTAGTTCAGCTGTTAATAAGTAATATTCCAGAAAGCCTAAAAGATAAGTCCCCTAAGGGAAGCTCTGAGAGAAATCTAGATGGGGACTACATTTATGGCTTATCTTCACCACACATCATGCAATGCAAAACATCAAGAAATTATCCCATCTTTTTCTTCCTCTCTTTTGAGGAAGTAAAGAACTGAAATAATGAAAAGTAATGGAAGATTGTAGACAAGATTAGACCATTCAATTCTAAGTGCTTTCAGCTTTTCCCAGATAGCCTCATCAGAGAAGCTTTAAAGAAAAATGCCTATGGACCTCCCAGACGAGGTGTTCGGTTACTTTCCTTCTTCAGAAAGAGGGAGGCTAGTGTTTCATTCTGGACCATCTGCACTGCCAGGAGATTACGTTGTGGTTTTGCACTTTGAATGTAGCTGTTGTACTTTAAAGATCACCCTGCCGTGATCTGCAGTTCATACTGCTGATGACGTTAGAGAAAGTGCTTATCCTTGGCCTCTGAAGCCCTTGATGTGCCTGTCTGTCCTGATTACCACAAGTATTGATTCAGGATCATGTGTCTTAACCTGTGAACACCTCAGTTAAAAAATTGTGCATTTCTTCATTGCTGTGGCCTTTGAAGTCCTGAGAGCATAGTCCTCTTTTCACCCTTCCTCAAAATGCCTAGTTCATAAAGGCTGTCCTTACAACACTGCTCCTGTTGAACCCTTAGCTGCACCAGGACACATTATTTCAGATGCTAAGCTTGAGTTTGCTGGCTGCATACTCGCTGGAGGGGCTTGGCTGTGGTTTTGTGTTTGCACATCTACTGTCCTTCTTGCACCCTTTCCCAAACTGGCTAGCTATCTTTGCAGGAGTGACTTACCTAGGACATGGAGCCTTCGTAACATTTATTACAGTGCCTTTGGCAGAAAACTGTCTTTTTCAGGGAAGCAAGAGTGCCTGACACCTCCCATTTCTTTTTTGTCAACATATTTTAACCATTTTCAGGCTTAAGGATTTTGTTTCATTGCCCAGTGTCATTCCAAGACTAATGTTTGAGATAACCACTGGAATGATTACATTCCAGGACACTGTGCCTAGTATCTTTTCCAGTAGTTGAAATCATCACAGGATTCGGAGTTAATGGACAACTTTGTAGCAAGTTACTAAATGAAGGACAAAATGGAATATACTTGTTTCTGTTCTGAGAGCTGGAACAGTTACTATTCAGACCTCATATGGGACTCCACACTGCTTGGTACATTTGTTGCTGAGCTTTGGGGCAAAGGGCCTGTGGATAGCAGAAGTCTATTAGTCATAATGTGTAGTCTATACCTGTGTTTGTTTAGCAAAAAATACACTCCCATGCGATTTAAAAAATAGAGGTTAACTGCCTGAGATTTACAAGCTGCTGCCTGATTTTTGCTTTCCTGTCACTAAATTCTCTCATGAAGGGAAAGTTAGATCTCCCAAACAATATGGTAAAGTTGTTTACTGAACTTAGAAGACTTAGAAGACAAATATATGCATGTGACTCTTGAGAACTGGAATTCCTAAAGTCTAAGGTATGGTAATTACTGGATTATTATTTTTTTCTCAGTTTATATTGACAAAAAAGGACACGGGCACCTTTGGTGCTGCTGTTCCCTTATGAGTAAACCTCTTTGCATAAGAAAATAATGGAAAGCATTACAGTTTTATGTGTAGTGGTAGAGAATATATAATCTTTGAGGACATAATATTTTTTGTTTGTTTGCCTCTCAGCCAACCACGAAGTCTTAAATAAAGTGGAGGTTCAGTATGAGACACTCCCAGGATGGGACACGGACATATCAAATGCAAGGATGTTTGATGAGCTGCCTGTAAATGCACAAAATTACGTTCGCTTTATAGAAATGGAGTTGGGTGTTCCTGGTAAGTAAATCAAGTTTTGTTGTGTGCTTTGTTTCGTGCCCAGTGAAACCTGTCTTGGACTTTGTCTGAATGAGCATTGAAAACATTGGAAACTAGTTAGTGCGTGTTGTAGTGTAGCTGATGATGGTTGTGAGTATCGTTTCACACCTTTTTAGCTATTTAACCATTGAATTGAAAATTTTCAGGAGTTTTAATACACATTCTTTCTTTGGCTTATAATTCTTGTTTGGCTGAGATCTTTGTAACTCGCTTCAGTGTTTTTCAGAGAGGTTATAACAGGTGTTTAGTTCTACAGCATTTATAAAATCAATTGGATTACTAGTATATTAATGTGATTAAATATATGTGACAGCAAGAGGTCCTAAACTAATAAGTTTCTCTTATGCTCCCTATTAAAGATAGTCCTGTGGTTCCATCCAAAACTGGGATTTAGGACATGATGCCAATCTTTACTTTTCTGACAGTTTCTATGTATCTTTTTTTTTCCTGGAAAACTGATTTCTTTATTTTGGCAGCCTTAAAACTGTTCCTGCTTTTCTAAGTTATCAATGAATTCTTACTGTGAGAACAATAGACATAATTTCTTAAGTTAAGTGTATATGGTGTGTTTGTCTTCAGACTACAGTACTTAAAAACTTAAGTGCTTAAGAAAATACATTTATATCTTGACACAATCTGATCTTGCTTTGTATTATTTATAATGAAAGTTCGCTTTTCTCTCCTGCAGTTAAGTGGATTGGAGTAGGGAAATCCAGGGAATCAATGATCCAGCTGTTTTAAAGATTTCAGATGCATGGAAGAAAGCACACTCCTCAAAAGACTGCTCATTCTTAAATGCATTAGTAGCCCGCAAAGCAAAGATGTTGGAAAGATAGATTCTTGCATGGAAAGAAATGCCCGAGTTGATGCCCCCAAATCAATTGCTACTCCTGAAAGAGACTTTAACATGAACTTCTATCAGTTCTTGTTCAACTGCAATTTCCAGGACACTTGTCATTGTTGTTCAAAGTGCCATCAGATTATTTTTTTCTCTACTTAATACTTACTTTGTAATGTCATTCCTGTTTGAAAATCCAAAGTAGCATTACTTTCATGACTGTTTGTTATCCTCTCTCTGCTTTTGGCGGTGTTACTTCCCTGAAATTTTGGACAGTAAAAATAATGCAGTTTTGCACAGATAGTTTTACATCCTCATTATTTGTATTCCTAAAGGTGTTGTATTCTTAATGGCTGCTCTCGTGAGTGATTCAAGAGGGGGGCTCTGATTTTATAATGCTATAAATGCTGTCTAAATTATTGTGTGATCTGTTTAAAAAAAAAAAAAATACGTGATGCCAAGTTGTCAGGAATGTCCAGGTTTTTTTAGCTGTATAACACAGGAAACTTGCTCTTTGTAACCCACAGAGGACACTCAAGTGTTTTCCAGGAAGTGTGCCCAAAAAGTTCGAAAATGGATATTGTAAAAAGTTCATTTGCGATTATTAAAGACTGTTCTGATTTTGAGTTAAATGCTTTATAATGTTACTCTTTTTTCTTTTCCACTGATATTAAAAAAAACACCAAGCCTGCACTTCTGTACTTCTAAAGGGTATATTTCAGTTTCTCAAACCGTTTCCCTAATTAAATCAGGTTATATTTATATTTGGAGAGAAGTCTAACATTTTGATGCCCTTTTAAATTCCTTTTCACGTAGCCAATAGAACATCTTTCCCTGGAGAACTGGCAAAGCACAGACACTTTTATAATTAAAAAAAAACCCTGAAGATGCTTTAGAAATAACATTTGAAATATTCAACATATTTGCTTTAAATGTAGGGAAAATAACAAGTATTAAGCTCAAGGCATCTAATGTATTTTGGTGTTGGGATATGTTCTAGGATTATTTTAGGTTATAGCCACTATTTTATATTCAAAAGATCTGATTTTTTTTTTTTTTTGTAAAAGTGATACCAAGTATTTGTGCAGTTAAAGAAACCAGAATTGTCTTGGATTCAAGTGTGATTTATGTCCTTTTGCTGTAAATTCAGCTGTGATTTTTCTTTGATTCTTCCACTCAAGTGCAGGCCTGGAAAGCTGAAAACATCCTCGTACCAGTACTTGTCCAGACAATATGTGGTCTGGGATCTGTTGATGTATCCTCATTCTTGTAACCTGGAACAAATTTTTTACTCTTTATGTTTCAGATAGTTATACCTGGTTATAGCCAGAAGGTTCTCCTTGGCATCTGTAAAGCTTGTTTTGTTGTCTCCAAGTGCCAGTTTTGCCTAAGTTTTCCTGGAGTGAATTCTCAGACTGATGCACAAAAACTTTCCTGGTGTCAAAGAGTAGTTACAGAGTGGCTATATCTATACCAAATTTCTCCCTCTCCCAGTGCTGTTGTTTTTACCCCTTATTTCATTGCTATGTATGGGGAAATAGGCTGGCAGGTGTTACCACTAGCCTGGATGTTGTGGAAACAAATGCTAAAAGTTATGGAGATTATTTCAAGCATTCTGTGCCGTGCTCCTGAAACCATGCTGTGTTCAACCGTAAAAGCAAGAAGAGAGAAAAGCAGCCTCATACTCTACCACCAGTAGCAGTGTGTTTAGCAGGGGAAAAATTAAGTGGCTTTGAAGGCATTATTAGGTTTTTCTCTAGCCAAAAGTTATTGTTCTGCCTTTTCCCCCTCCTTTGTTGGTCAAGAACCCTTTGACTTCAAAGGAATTGCCATGCTTGTTGGCAAAAGGCTTTTGTCTGTCTGTCACAGGGTAGTAGTAAGCCATAATAAAGAGACAGTCCTCTGTACTTCAGTGCCAAGCATGTGTTTCTAAGGCCCTTCCTCTGAGGTCTCTTCTGTTGCTGGCGGATAAGGGGAGAGGATAGCAGCATAGGATAGCAGTTGAAATTGATTCTTTTCCAAGTACCCTTCCTGCTAATGGGCTGGTTTTGGGGGGCATGGTTGCCTGTTAGATCTGACAAGGCCGATGACAGACGAGGGATTTTGATCTCATGCCATTCTTGCTGCCACTGAAATATTTACGAGGTTGATTCTCCTATGGCTGGTGCTGTACTGCAGCATTTAATAGCCCATATGTCCCTATGGCTTAGTGAGTCTCCTTCTCTAACTAATAGCAGGGGAAGGGAGCGATACTTGTGTTGCTTAGCCTTTCCAATTGTATTCCATGTGTAATTGGGTTTTGGCATATAGCTGATGGACAAAGCCTTCAGATAAAGCCACAGACAGGTAATATTGATGTAATGCGTGACAGCTGCTTTTGTCTGTCATCATCCTGGAAATCTACTCTCTAGTAGAAGATTATAGTTACCTTTTGCTGTCACAGCCAGCTCCCTTAATGAAACATAATCAGAGGTTTGGCTGGTTTAGAAAGAAAAAAAGCAAAGTAGCTAGGAGTGAAAGTAAGGGGCAACTCAGTCCGATAAGTTTTCTCCCACCTGTGCTGTTCCTAGTTTGTGAAACTGGATAGACCTAGTGGTTCAGGAGCCAAGCACACCTGTCCCAGGCTGTGCCAGCTGTACCTGCTTGAGGCACACGCCTGTGCATGTGTACATACAAACATGGCTGATGCATGATTTGCAAAAATTTTGCACTGTTCTTTGTTGGTTTGCGTATTACATTTCATTTTGATGTGTTATCTTTAAAGATCCCTTGCAGTAACTACACATTCAACTGTCTTCAAGTTTAAGCAGATCAAGTGGAGTTAAATACTAATATTCTTTGCTGCCACTATAGAGTATTAAGTGTATCAAAGCAATATGTTTTCTTACATGATGTTATTTTTTTCAGTCATGAATCCATTTGTGCATATGTCTAGATACTTTTTAGCTCTTTCAATACATGCCACAATATTTTCTACAGTGTGCTCGCGTAACTGCTTTTAGGTAACAATCTGCACAAGCTTGCCTTGCTCATTGATTGTCTTCTGAATGTTACAGAGGGAGCTGGGATAGCTGAGTGTTGATAGCAGAGAGAGGTCATGGCTTTGGGGGACAGGTGGCAGCTCTTATTTGGAACAAGTGAGATGATTTCACCTTTTTTTTTTTTTTTTCTCCTCTGTGCAATTTAGGACTGATTTGTTTACAGCAGAAGCAAACCTCCCTAGTTCTCCTGTGCCCCATTCTACAGGAAAACCAGCGTGAATTGATGACTTGTGTTGAGCTAGGGCAAATGAAATACTGCTTTGTGTGAAGTTGGATTGTGCCAGTCACTGGGGGTCGTCTTACATATTTTTTTCAAAATGCAGGTACTTCATGAGAGCTGAATTGTCCGAGTCAGGTTGGAATGGAGTTTCGTCTTCATAGTTTACTGGAGCTGGTTTGTTTCTTGAAAGTCTAGGCAAAAAGCATAACTCATTCTGTAATCTCATGCTGACATATGGTATGTAAATACCATGATCCACCCAAAGGGTAGCCAGCATTATAAATGTACTTTCTAATCTCCTGCTGAAATGAGCACTCAGTGTAATGCAGCTGTAATCTAATAGATATTAACAGCCTGAGAATGTCCAGTAAGACCTTAATAATTCAGTATTGTTCAGTTGGCTCCATCTGACTCATAATTAGCATGACAAAGGTTGTGCCTAATGCAGGCAAGCAACTAACTGCATTAGTCTGATATTACTGGATTTTTTTAAAAAAAAGATTGACTTCCCAACAGAAATAGCTTAGGATTCTTGTTTAAAAAAAAACATTAAACCTATTTTGAAGTCGATGTGCAATACAAACAAATTTTCACAGGGAGGAAAAAAACAGCATTTCTTTACGACAGTTCCCATTTTAGATTCCCATACACATACTAAATGCAAGTCATGCAGCACTCCTGGTATGTCCAAAGACTTGGATGTAGTTTAGGTTTACTATGCCTGGATTCTCGTGTTGTGCCTTTTTTAGGCCAAAGTCATAAAAAATCATTAGACGTTGTTGTGACGCCCACAATAGGCTTTTATTCCACAGGTCTAATGGGTTTGCTTTGATGTACAAGCTTACTCTGGATGTGTATGCCCATCCTAATTGCCCAGATTAGAAACCACAGACACACTTTCCAGGATGAGCAACTGAGCTGATGAAGCAAGCAAGTACAAGATTGTAAAGGTATAAGCAGGAGACTAGAGAGCAGGAATCCTGCCTGACCTTTGGAAAAGCAACTTATTCTATATGGCACTTATGGAATTGTTCCAGTTACAGAATTCTTTTGCTACAAACAATGTAAAATGTTTTGGGTTTGTTTTTTGTTAAGAAGTTGCTGCTGGACCTAAAATAACTTGCTTACATGGCTTGAATGTATTAGTCTCCACTTTGGTAGCAGAATCCTCTGTGGAGTACCTTAGCTATTGGGAATTCCCCAGGAAAAAAAGAACCAGGGTATGCACGTACAAAAAAGGTTCTACAAAATGTTAAATTTTGCAGAGCTATGGGAGTTTCTGGAATGAATTGCACAACATTAGTGGCAGGTCTTAAAGCAGAAACAAATGCAGGAGCCACTTAACTTCTTTAAACCATTTTATAATTCAGCATGACAACATGCTGTCCTGTGACTCAAAGCAGAATTTCTTTGCAAACTGATTCATTGTATCAGTGGTTCCAATGGTCTGCTCATTTGTCACAATGAAATAATTATTTATTCTACCTCCAGAAGAATGAATTTTGGCTGCTGTGTGTAAAACACTGACTCACCAGTATTTGGAAAACAAAGCAGACACTTTTTCTATTCTGTTGCCCATCAGAGTCGGTGAATTACATTTTGGGTACTCCATGGCAACTACTTCACTGGAGTCTGAGTTAATATTGCAGTTCTAGGAGTCTGAGGTTAAAATCTGCTCTCACCAGAGATTTTAGACTATTGTTTTTAACAGTATCTTGACGTAGTTGTCTCAGAAGCTCCTTGAATACACCCACAGTTTGAAAGAAACTTTCCCCCCCTCTAAAACTAAGACCATTGCATCTTCCACTTAATTGTGGAGCACAATGTAAAAACTCCTTAACCAATTCAGCCTACAAAAGAATGTATTTTCATGCTTTAGATAATTTCAGTCAATCTTGGAAAATGTAGCTATACAACATACAAAAGTGACAACTCCAACACTCACACACAATATGAGCTGTTGAGAATCACAGTTATATTTACCAACATTTCCATATATCTGTCAGCCAGCTCTGCACAACTGTTGTCCTCATCATAGTCAGCAGCACCAACAGAAATTCCTCTCCTTTTCCCCAACTCCTCCCGGGGGTGATTCTTCTCCAGTTCTACCCTTAGTGCAGCTTCAGCAGGAAGCATTCCTCATCCCTCATCTTTGGGAAATGGGGGATGTTGCATCTTCCTTTCCCCAAGCAGCAATGCCTTGTATTCAGGAGGTTGCCAACCCAGCTACCTGAGGTAGTGCCAGTAGCAACTGTGTCTACCACAGAATTGTCGAGCTTTCTTCTAGACCTCCAGTTGCTTACCTGTCTCCTGGTGTGCAGTCCTCATGTCAGAATTTATCACATCCAGGAATATCTTAAAAAATTGCCATTTGAGTGCATAAGTTATGTCCTCTTGTAATTTTACACATAAAACTTTAGTTAACAAGTCTCAGCAGCTTTTGAGACCTTATGTATCAGAAAAAAACCTCATCATGCTGTCAGCTAAAGTAGCTTTTTTCTTAACGGACAAGGGAAAGTAGAAAGAAGAGAGCCTGTAATGGAGGTTACATGGTTAATCAAGGGGACTGCAGGGAGGTGGTGACAGACAAGGGAAAGCAGTATAGCCAACTGCTCCAACCATACAATTGAAGTTTTAGGGCCACCTGTAATCTACCTGCTCATGCTAAATAATAATCACCCATTAAAAAGTATTCTAATCTGTTTTTTGATGCTTATCAAACTTAACACACTGAAAAAGAATTATTTTTCTGGAATGAAGTACATTCTTCTTTTGAAAAGTGTCCTGGTTTCAGCTGGGCTAGAGTTAATTTTCGTACTGGCATTGGGAGTACTCCTCTGCCTTAGGGCAAGGGGAGCAGTGGATATGATAGTTTCTGCCTTTCCAGTGGTATATCTTTGCTGATTCATATTTCATCCATTTTGCCTTTGCTCTAGTGATATTTTTTTTTTGCTTGCATGTATCAGCTTGCCCACAGCCTTACCACAATGCAGCCCACTTTTTTCTCAGACCATTTTATCAATTTGTTAAAATGATTTTGAACTCTTATCCTGTTTTCTAACGTACTTTTAGTTCCTCTCAGCTTTGCATCACTTGCACATTTACTAATTACAGTCTCTATCCTATTACTGACTTCACCAGTGAAAAATGTGAGTTGTATAGAAGCAGGACATGTTCACTGAATACATCGTGCTGTTTTGAGGTAAACCACTTTCTGGGCTGTGATTATTTCCTTTTTCCCCAACCAATTCTACACCTGCCTCAAAGCAGTTTTGTCTAGACCACATCCCTTCATTTACTTGTGAAAACATCCTGCAAGTCTGAACATGTCACCAGTTGAGCTGATACCAGCAGCTTGCTGATGCTGTCAAGAAAACATCCCAGTCTTCACCTCCTAGTTTCTGAGCCTTGTGCCAAACCAGTTCGCCTTGATAAATGGGCAGAAAATGAGCTGGTGAAAAACAAGCAAAGAGGGACCTGTGGGTTCAGAAGGTTGAGTTGGCCCACTGATGAGTCCAGAGGCCAGCAGAAGTGTCACCAGGGAGAGGATGACTCAACTACAGTGCCTAAGTTCCCACTGAACCAGTGTCAGGGCCTTGCTGAAGCCTGGAGGTGTTGTTTGCTGCTTCTCATGAGGAGAAACATTGAGTTTGCCTGTTGGATAAAGAATCGAGAGGCAAATACAGTGATTTCTAGCTAGTTGTAACTTAATCATAACAAATGATTAAGTCTAAGGTGATCTTGGATAATCTTCTTTAACCACATGATTTTTTTTTTTGTGCCATCCTTTTGTGTGAGAACACCCTGAATATACTTATGCGGTCAACTGCAATTTGTTAATTACTATGGATGACAGCTTTGCTTACTGAATCACTGAAAAGCCATTCCAAAAAGGACATACATATCTCGCATATGTTCTCTCTTGCTCACCTTGCTATCAAGCTGCGTCCACAGCAGGACCAAAGGATTGATTTTCTTCATGTCAGTCACCTGACTCATGCCAGGCTCAGGCTATCCCAGTGGGATCCCAGTTCTGCTCTCACCCAGAAACAGGCAATGACAAGGAGATTCAGTCCTGGCGTCTTGCAACCCTCTGTCTTGCCATTTTCTACCCTTGCTGAAAACTCTGTCAACACGGTGATCTTGACAAAGGTGGAGACTTGTCCCTGGAAGGACAGCCTGCATGTGTGAGGCTGCAGAGGAGACAGAAAATGGGGCAGAAAGTGATATTGGCCAAAGGCACATGCCTGAGCTGGGCCCAGGCTTTGCTCTGGTGGCGGTTCAGAAGAGAAGGAGCATTTTAGAAATTCAGCACAGTCAATAAGGGAGAATATTAGACACAGTAAGTAAACTGCAAAATTATAATAATTCTTAAGGAATTTAGAAGGCTCTTGGATGCAACACTGGTCCTGCTTATGGTTGTGCTCTTTGACCAGTAGCAGGTGAGTGGGAGACTTCATTCCTTGATTTAAGAAATCCAACTCATTCCCATTATCTTTCTTAAATAAAGGAAAAGATTGAGAAGATTTGCCTCTTTCCTGTCAACTTACTCCCCCAGAAGTTTTCCAACACTGTACTCACTTTGAAGCTCACCTAATTTCCCTTCAGATGCTGCCCTTTACAAACGCTTCTCGGATGCAGCTGGAGAGCTGAAGTTTGCTGAGAGCAAGCACCTTGGCCACCTGAGAGCTGCCATCCTGGTTCACCACTGGGCAGATTCCCCATTTGCCAGGAGACAAAGAGAGCCACATCTGAGCCACACTGAGGCTGCACTTGCCGGAAGAAACCTAACAATTCTTATTTACCAAATTGACAAAATCCTATCATTGCAATTAAGGGGATATGTAATTAACTGTGTCTTAATTACAGCAGCTGCCACTTTATCTGAATGCAGCAATTTGTGGAGAAATGGGGGGAGATGCTTTGAATTCGTGTGTGTAAACAGCACAGGCACAAACAGCACAGCGTGTGTGGCTCCTGGGGCACAATGCTCTGCCCCAGGGGCACAGGTGAAGGTGAAGGCCGCTGGCTGCTTGCCTGCCTGGACAGCATGGCCTCTGACAATCCCTTGGGGACGCAGAGAGCTTCTGAAAACCCCACTGCAAACCTATCACCCAGGGAGTTTTCAAGCGTTTTGCTCCACCTCAGCTTTTTGAGCTGCAGGACTGGACATTGCCCAACATCACAAAGACATCCTGACAGGGAAATGTTTTTCAAGAGCTTGTTACCCTTGACTCCTTGGCCTCTCTAGGAGCAGGGGAGCCTCCATTACATGTGTTGAGAGTGTACTGGATAAAGTTAAGTTTGCTTTGTCTCTCACTGTGTGCTCTCAGGGCTTCATTGCTCTCAGCTGGCAGGAGGAGAGGGACCATGTTAACATATGCTGTGCCAGCCTGTTTCTCTTCTCTCCCTCAGTGGCTGCGCTACCAGGGAGCAGGCTGACTCCAGCCAGTCATGGCAGGTCCCCAGGACCTTTTCAGAGCCTTAGCACTATTTGCTTCTGCAGCTTTCCCTGGTGTACATGATTTCCCAGGAGATGCTGCAGGCTTCTAGGGTGGCTGGTTTTTCCCTACTGAGGTACCCAGAAGGCTGGGCTGTTTGTGGATGCACCTGGGTACCAACCACCTGTGTTTCACCACATTTTCAGCCTGCCTCAGTGGTTTCCTGCTCCTCTTTCCTGCCTGTCATCATGACTTGGTGACTGCCTGTGCTGGTTTAGGATAGAGAGTTGTAATGGTATGGAGATGATTTTCCATACCTGGAGAGGCAATGTGAGGTTTCTTGTTCTTCTAAGGTAAAAACCATGGGCGCTTAGGTAGGAAGAGGATGCCAGTCCACTGAGACTTTCCAGCTCTGCTCCCCAACAGCAGCTTCTCCTGGAGATCATGCTAAGAAGCCATGTTACCCCTCCATGCCTCCCTTTACTCACCAGTAACGGGCTCAAAGAATTCACTTGACCTCAGCCATGCAGCATCTGTGCTTCAGGTACAGCTCATAAATTCTGAGCTAAGCCCAGAAGGGAGCTTAATGCTGAGCTACAGCTTGGAAGGAGCTTTGAGCCATTCTCCCCGACCTGTGCTAATAACTAGGATTGATGCCACAAAGTCCATGCCCACTGAATTTGGTAGACATCATTGGGCTTCATAATTCAGCTGCATTGATTTGTCCCATGTGTTTCACATGTGAAATAAAGCTGCTCTCTTACAAGCCAGCATCGGAGGGAAATCCTGCTTGGTATCAGTAATGCCATTCCAGTTTCCTAACTGGAACCTAAACTATTTTCTAAGTATTTCATAGAATCATAGAATGGTAGGGGTTCGAAGAGACCTTCAGAGGTCATCATTTCAGTACTGTGTGGCAGTAATAAGGCAGAAAAGACTGCCTTATTAACATGCTCATCAAGAATTTGGAAAGATGGGATGACATCCTGTCACTGGTTCAATGATGGGAGTCTCTCACGGACACTGATGCAACCAGAAATTCACCAACGGCTGCTACTCAGCTGTCCCAAGCCATCTTCATATCAGGCTGCAAGCCTCCAGATTGCAGTCAACAGCACTTTGAGGAAAAGAGAAACACACTTCAAACTTGTCCATATTAATCTCTGAAAAGTACTTAGTTCTTGTAGATTAAATGCTGAAGGAGGCTTCATGTAAAACTTTTGAAGTATGTTTCTATTTCAGTCTCCTTTGGGATGGGGTGCTCCCCGCATGGTGTTTTAATACTGGTTATATTTGCATGGATACATGTGCTTTGTTTCACTGACCTCCAAGTTTTACTGACACTTTTTGAAAGGTAAAAGTATATTCTGACTCAATTATTTCCATGGCACTCATCTGTGGCGTTACTGACTGCGCTTCGAGTATGTTCTTGGCAGGAGAAATTAAATAAGGAAAGCAGAAGAGAACAAAGCAGACTTTCAATTTGTTTAACCAAGTGTAGCGTCTAGGCAGGAGTGATGTCATTTTCATAGGCAGTGAGCACTTCAGCTTTCACTGACATAATTTGTGAGGGTGCCAGGCACCTAGCTTTTGGTAACAGGATTCAGAAACACCACTCAAAGGTTCCTGTTGCTGTGCAAGTGGCCTTGGCAACAAGCACAAAAGAAATGCACAAAATATCAGGCACCAGAAGAGGGTTTTTTTTCCTCCAAGCTCCCCATGTGGTAAGGGCAAGGTTTCATCCCACCCTCATGCAGCTGTTACGTGGTTAAAAGTGAGGATTTTTGACATTAAGATGTTTGACATCAGACAATGTCTGACACCCAGGAGACAGTGTGGCAATGATGTTGGTCTATGAAAGCCCTTCCTACCCTGCCCTGCCCTACCCAACCCCCCTCCCATTGTTTCATAGCTGAGGTCTCTGCATTAGAGACACTTGCTGTTTTTTTGCTTCCCCTCTGACCCATGCCATCTCTGTTGCCCAAATGCTGGCTCCTCTCTGCAGCAGGCAGGCAGAGGCTGCTGGCTCTACAGAATTGTGGGGTGTGAACAAAAGACCACGAGGAACTGGAATGAGATCATCAAATCCATTTGATTTATTTGGGATTTGAGCCTAGATCTTCTGGGTGAGACTGAGTGCATTAACCCTCTGTGGGAGTTAATTCCTTGCCTAGTCATTATTCAGGCATCATTAGAGTATGCATTGTGCTGGAGGTCAAATCAGATTACTCTAAAGAATTTGGAATAGGAAAAATGCTGAGAGTTTTTCATCAGCCCAAGTGTTTGGTTTTCTCAGTGTTTAGTTATTTATACAGTGCCTGTCACTGTGGCATGCTACTGCATAAACAAAGGAATGCTCCAAAGCTCTTATTATTTGAATGGCATCAATATTCTTCAACTGGTGGGGAGGGGAGGAAGGAAATAATTTACCCCTGGAAGACAACAGAGTGAGTGGTTCAGTGTGAACAGTGGCTCTGGGAAAACTGCTCTTCCAGGCTTAGCCAGGCAGAAAGGTCCCAGAGCTGCCATCAACAGCTGCCCAGGGCGTGCCCAGGGCTGCTGCTACCCGTGGCCTCACCCCAACCACAAACCCCAGGGCTGCAAGAAGGGTTACCCTGAGATAGCAAAAATGAGGAAGAGGATGACAGCCCAGATCTATTTAACACTTAAAGAGAGAAAGAGGAGCAGCAGTGCATGAGTCTAAGCTCTCATGTATGAGTGTAACTTTGAGCAGAGCTCTCCTCTGCAGAGGGGTAAGCTGGGTGCCTTGTTCAAATCATATGCTCTGGCACCAGGGGGAAGAAGCAACACATGGGCTGGATCAAGGAGTATTCATTTCTTGGCGATTCACAAAGATACAACTTGTAATTGCAGATCCAGACATATGCTGCCCTTATCACAGAAAAGAAAAATGCTAGGATAATAGCTCTGTGCTGGAGGGGGATCAGCGAGGCAGAAGCAGGAGCAAACGAGGGGTAGAAGAAGTCAGCTCCCACCCAGGAGAAACCCATCTGGCTTTCTGGATGTGGCAGCAAGGGGAAAGGACCCAGAAACTGGAAGCACTTGAAAGCCAGATCGAACTGTAGCTGTAAAAAATGATGGTCCCCTTTGAGGACACATGATGGCTGAGGAGGACACCTAAATACTGAGACTATTGTAGTGTTGAGGGATGGTGCTTGCGAGTCTTGGTGTCTGGTGCACTTGTGAAGAAGAGAGACGAAAGGCAAGAGCACCAACTGGACATATTGGAGATGACAGGCAAAAGGACACTAAGGCTGAAAGAATCCTCCACAAATTTTAATCTATGGGGTTTTCTTTAGCCTCGTTTGCATGGAAATAGCCTAGAAGATCACTCTGTTAGCTCCCTCCAGATGACCTTTCTGACCAGCTTGATGAAGCTGATGTTCTCAAACATGTTGTGTCCTTGCAGGTCAATTCTGTTGTGCAAACAAGCACCTGAGAAGAAAACACAAATCCAGACCCACCAGCTCCAGTGCAGCCTTACTCGTGTGCCATGAAGGAAAAAGGGTTTATGAGCACTGCAGCTGCAGCTCTGTGCCTTCTACGGCGCAAACTGGAGAAACTGCTAAAGGGGCAAAAGCAAGACATGCAGTTGTAGGGATCCAAGCTTCGTACATGCCCAGCAGTACCTTAATGTAATTAATTTCAAAGTGAATCTGAAATTTCCAGAACTTTCTCCACCTAAGGACTGAGACATGTTCAGGTACTTTGAAATCCACAGGGAGATGTGTGTCCTGAGCACAGGACTCAAACCCGACAGCTGAGCAGTTTAGGGACCATTAGAGAAGTACCAAGTGGCACTGAGACGTACGGACATGTACTGAGCTACAGCACCCAGTTATGCTGTGAGAACAGGACCAAGAGGTGCACAAAACTGAAAGCAGGAGGAGATCCTTCCTGCCATCAACACCACTTTTCATTTGTGAGGGGCTGAGATAGACTGGCACTTCCAGCCCCACTGGCTGTGAATCTGACATAGAAAAATAGAATTGTAGAATGGTTTGTGTTGGAAGGGACATTAAAGATCATCTTGTTCCAACCTGCCTATAGCAGGGACATCTTCCTCTAGACCAGATTACTCAAAGCCCCATCCAACCTGGCCTTGAACACTTCCAGGGATGAGGCATCCACAACCTCTCAGAGCAACCTGTGCCAGAGCCTCAGCACCCTCACAGTGAAGAACTTTCTTCTAATATCTAATCTAAATCTACTCTCAGTTCAAACCCATTACCCTTTGTCCTAGCCCTACATGCCCTTGTAGGAAGTCCCTCTCCAACTTTCTTGTAGCCCACTTTAGGTATTGGAAGGTCTCCCTGAAGTCTTCTTCAAGCTGAATAACCCCATTTCCCAACCTGTCTTCACAGGAGAGGTGCCTTAGCCTTCTGATCATCCAAAATGTCTTTGTTCCTGACCAGTAACGTAGGGAGCAGCGACTAATTAAACACAAGAGAAGGATCCAAGCCACATCATTCATGTTTGAAACTAGCATGCAGAGGGATGGCTCTGCATGTGAAAGAAGAGATAAAAATTGCTGCCTCTGTTTCCAAATATCCTGATTCACGCCTTATCCTTGCCCTGCAGCAAGAGATTCTGGAAGCACAGCATAAGATCAGCTTCTCAAGGAGAAAATCATTTGGTGCATGGAATCCTAGCGATGAAAAACACTTTATGCCACTTTGGGAATGGGTTTCACCCAAGGCAGATCTGTGCTCTGTTTGGGAACAAGAGCCATAGAAGCAGAAAATCACAGAATTGTTTTAGTTAAAAATGACCTTTAAGATCATCAAATACAATCACTAACTTTACCAAGCCCATCATTCAACCATATCCCTCAGCACCTTATCAATGCATCTTTTGAATATGGTTACTCCACCGCTTCCCTGGGCAGCCTGCTACAGTGTCTAATGACCCTCACAGTGAAAAAGTTCTCCCTAATCTCTAATCTAAACCTCCCCTGGTGCAACATGAGGCCATTTCCTCTTGTCCTGTTGTTCATTACTGGGGAGAAGAGACCAACTCCTACCTTGTTACAACCTCCTTTCAGGCAGTTGTAGAGAGTGATCATGTCTTCCCTCAGCCTTCTCTTCTCCAGGCTTAACATCCCCAGCTCCCTCAGCCATTCCTTATCAGACTTGTTCTCCAGACTCTTCACCAACTTTGTTGCCCACCTCTGGACACACTCCAGCACCTCAGTGTCCTTCTCGTTGTGAGTGGCACAAAACTGGACATAGTATTCAAGGTTTAGCCTCACCAGCACTGAGTACAGGGGGACAATCTCTTCGTTGGTCCTGCTGGCCACACTATTTCTGGTACAAGTCAGGATGCCATTGGCCTCCTTGGGCACCTGGGCACACTGCTGGCTCACATTCAGACAGCTGTTGATTAACACTCCCACATCCTTTTCTGTGAAGCAGCTTTCCATCTAGCAGCCATGTGCTTCTATACACAGAAATGTGCAAAAATTAGGGCAGTCGTGTACTAGAGTGCCAGGAGTTCAGCTACTGGGGCAGCCTGGAAAAGTGTCCTTTGTGGCTCCTTATGCATTCTCCCTAGGTTAATCTGGACCAGGTTCTTGTTGCCTACCCCTTCATTGACCTAGTGGCCTTATACCTCCAGTACAACACTTTTTCAGGATACTGGCAGGAGTCTCCTAGTCTAGCAATTTCTTCCCAGTGGTATGTGATGACATTCAGGCTTGATCTCCCACAGGTGGTATGATGGGAGGCTTGTGAGACGACAAATCTCTTTGGGACAGGACCCCTAACTGCCAATACCTGCTGATCAGCATGGCTTTCTTTTTCCAGTAGCATGGACTCATTTTACAAGGTGAACTGGGATGACTACATTCCACTGGTGTTTCACCTGCCTCTTTGCCTGCCTCCTCCAGCCTGGCAGGTCAACAAGGTCCCAGATTTGGCAATGGCCAGCCTGGAGTGACTGTGGGAGGGTGGGAATGGGAGATGCTGTCCCCTTCTCCCATGAAGCTGCCTGAGAGGGACCTACACGCACTTGATGCTACAAGGGGTATGTGGGTATGTGAAAGCCATGATACTGCTGACAGCCTGCCCTGCACAATTGTTGGGCCATTCATTTTTGCTGTCAATGTTACAGAATCATTACAAAAGAGTTCACTGGGGATCACTAATTTAACCTTTGAGGGAACCCATTTAACACCTCAGTGGAAGGCTGTGACGCTCACCTCTTTGTTCTCCAGCAGTCGCAGTATCCAGTGTTATCTTTTAAAAGACAACTGGGGCAGAAGTGATGCTTATGCTGTGAAATAGGTCAAACGTGATGTGACACCTTATTCATTTAAGCTGTGAACCCCACTGTAGCTACTCAGCCTCCCTATTGATTATCTGACCATTTTAAAGTGCTCCAGAAACCTTTGCCTGTCGCCTCGTATAATTGCATTAAGGAGTAAGCAATGGCCCTATGTCCCTTCAGCTTTCAATTATTGTTTCTCATTTCTGCAGCCTGGAAAAAGAGAGAGGGCCATCTTAAGGCACAGATGGCCTGTGATTTACATCAGGAGCCATGGGGTTAGGGACCCTCCCAGCAGAGAAAACTCACTGGCTTTTCTTTCATTGAACTGTCTGCAAATTATGTGTAGTCAAAATCCTGGCCACCTGTGGCCATTAAAGATCCATTGATGCTTTTTTCAGGACCGACACCAATGTCTTCAGCACATTTGAGCAGGTGAGGGTAGTGTGGATAGAAATACACTCCAGCTTCTTAAATCCTAGTTCCTGACTAAATCACAAGAAAGAGACATTATCTCCTTCCTGCCCTGAGTTTTCCTGTAGTGTTATTTAACTGTAGGCAATCAAATAGTTACTGCACACTGCTCCAGAGCTGGGAGTAATTCTGCTGTGAATTCAGGAGATCCAAATGTGTCATTTCAGTTTGTGAAGTGCCTGGGAACAGTGCTTACTGCCTTGAGAAGAGCCCTTCAGCCCAGCAGGCATTTTTATGAGGCTGTAAAGCATCCCTAAATCTGCTAAAGACTGAACTATCAGCAAAAAAAAAAAAAAAAAAAAAAAAGCACTCTTAAGCTTCACCTGAAATCACTGGATTCACATGAAAGAGTAAAACATCCATGTAGGAGTTGCACTGTTGGGAAGGTGGATTTGCTCTGATGACAGTAACAGTGCGGCCGTGTCATGAATGTACAGTGGAAGTGTCTGGAAGAGACACCAAATGCACTCAGCATTGTTCTTCCCTTAATTGCATGACTTTTATTGGGGAATACACAAAATAAGCACTTAAAATTGTACTGTGAGAGCTCTTGCTGAAATGAAGAGACTGTCAATATTTGCAGAGTGATGCTTGGGCTTGCCCAGACAGTATCTGAGTACATCGCACTTGAAAAACTGAAAACGTGGAGCACTCTCTTCCCTTTCTCTGCTTGAAAAACAAAATGGGGAGAGATCCTAATTTTGCTTTTCAGATTCATTGCGTTCACGTTTTTCCCAGATGCTTCCAAACTTGCCCTTGACCTTTCAGCAACTACTTCAAATAGCAGACTCAGCAGACTGGCACATACTGGCCTAAGATTATATGAAACACAAAACAAACGGGAGGGGGAAAAAAAAAAAAGATTTTTGTTTCCAAGTGTTGTAGGTTTCTGCTTCTCTCATATCTCTTTCTTTTTGGGTTGTTAGATGAAACACTCAGAGCAGATACTGGTTACTAAGTAGAGTGGGAGTGAATTGCCTGAAGGCTGAATTGAATTGTAACGCTGCATGATCTTGCCAGGGTGGCTTGGTAAAGCATCCCATATAACACTCTTGTTTCTGGCACTTTTCTCACTAAGAAATCATAATTTTGAAGCTGATAGGCTTTATCATCCCAGGTGGCTCACATCTCTTTGTGACTTTTTTATTTTACTTTGCTGGAGCAGTAGGACATGAGAATCTGGTGCAAGGCAATTTCATGCTTCTCAGGTAGGACCAAACTGTTGGATCTGTAGTGCTGCAAGCTCAAAGTATCCACAGTGAAGGCCTCTGCCTTCTAATCATTCTTTCTGTGCTCAAAGCATTTCTTATCCGACCCTGACCTCTGATCCCTTTGATATCTATGGTTTTTCTGGGCAGTTTAGCTGCCCTCGCATGCAAAACATTCCCTGTCTCTGTCACAGAGGACAGGGAGACTGATTTCTGTCATAGGGGATAGACAGTCTTTCACTTCACAGCAAGTGTGGCTGCTTCCCTGCCTCAGTGCACCCATCACCCTGCATGCACCTTGTTGGGTGTCTCCACTGGAAAAAGCAAGAGAATGTGTGCACTTCCCACCACTTCCATCTAGATCTCCATTTAATAAAAGTCTCATAAGCCTCTGAGTGCTTTGTAATTTATTATTATTTATTATAACTTTTTTAATCTTTCCCATACAATTGAGGAAACTACAGCTCAGATGCTTTCTAAAAGTTATATCACACAAGGACCTCCATTTCCACTTTCCTGAACCGATGTCCTGGCCGTGGCACCATGACACATTCACCAGCTCACTCATTTCTTCCCATAGCAGGTCCCTGAGCTTGAGGAGATGTTTCTTACCCTGAGAGCACTCACTGGCCCATCCCTGAGGTCAGGGGATACAATTTCCAATGCCGATTTCCTGGAACAAATCAGCCATAAAAGCAGAAGTATCTGACAAATTTGGTCTGGCACAGACTGTTCAGTGCAAATCCTAATGCAAATAAGAGAAATGTCAGTGCTAAAAGAAAAGGAGTATTTAGGAAAAAAAAAAAATCTTGTGCTGTTTTGTGGCATTTGTGCATAAAATAATGAGACCAAATATATCACCATTGGATTTGAGCCAGATAATTTCATAACATTTAATGCAGCTGGTGGTTCATGACTCCTTTCATTATTTAAAGCAATGCTGTGGGAAAAGACACACAGCAAAGCTAACAAGATGGTGCTTGAGCTGCCATACTCCTGGCAGCAGAACAAATGCAGAGTGCATTTTCTCACACCAGCAGGGAGAGGGAAGGAAAACGTGGAGCTAACGAGGAGCCCAGCATCCCCTCATGACACAGGCTGAGTCTCACTCGCTGCCATCTCCCTGGCAGGCTGGCTCTGTTTGTCTCAAGTGACAGCATTTCCTTGCTCCTCCTGACCACAGTCCTGGGGTCGGGAAAGGAGTGTGATGCCCAGCCAGGAGAAGGCTGTGCTGGAGCAGAGTGGTCCATCCAGCTCTCCTGCCTGTCCCTCTGATGCTGGGAGGCAGGCGGCAAGCACCTACCCTGCAGTGCTTCCCACAAGCATGCTCCTCTGCCACTAAGGGATGGAGCTAGAGGTGGTAATTTTGCATAGATCAGACCTTCAGTAACTGTTTTTCTTCTCCCACTTCACACAGTGTTCCACATTAGTTTTTTGGGTCATGGCATTGGTGTGGCAATCAGGCCCCGGTTGCATCCTCTTGCAATAGCATTCTCCATCCTTTCCTCTGCTGGTATTTGTGCCCCTCCTGAACTTCTGCCTCCTGGCTTGTGCCTCCTCCACAACTCAGCTGATAGAGCCTCCTAGTTTTTTGCCCTGTTGATTTGGGGATGATCGATAGGCCCTGCCACAAGCCTGTCCCCACACACAATCCCCTTGCCTGTCCCCTGCCAGTTCTGTGGGACACCCTCACAGGAGCTGGTGGACCTTGCCTCAGGACCACTGGAACGTCCCCATCCCCAGAGAGCCTCTAGCAGCTTTCAGCTCTGAAAAGCATTGTGCTGCCTTGTGGTTAGGATGATGTTTTTCAGGCTGTGAGCATGGTGGAACCAGCACAGCTGCCACAACAGGGAAGACACAGGGCTCTGCATAACTCAGGCTATATGGTTGGCTTGGGGGTGGCCACGTGTGTGTGTCTGCAGCTTTCTGTATAATTGTGGGGCAACTGATCTGTGTGCAATTGCAGTGGCATGCACAACTCTGCTTCTCCATTTCTGTGCTTTGGTTGTTCAGCTCTTCTTTGCCTGTTTTGGAAGAAGCTTTCTGTGGAAAAAAAAGATGAAAGGACACTCTTGCTTGTTCAGGATAGATAGCTGCTGGAACGAAACAGGTTTTTATTTTTCTAGGTAAAATTAAAAAAGATTTCCTGGTCATGACATTTGTCTTCCCTCTGAGGTTCATTTTCCAGGAATGTTGACTCTCATCTTGGAGAGCTTGTCAAATGCCTCAGAGAGCTTAGCATTTGTCAGCTTGGTCCTTAATTGATGCACCAACTGGGCTGTGGCATCTCTCAAGCATCTCCCAAATATATGAGAGACGTGGATATAAACAGCAGCTCGAGGATTAAGTAACTTCCTTATAAATCAGTTTTCTCCTGCTTTTTTCCTCCTCTTGTCTCAGTCTGACAAGCTCCTCTGTCATCCATCCAGGCTTCCAAGAACAAAAGCAAGGCAAGGCAAACATTTCCCTCTACCCTGGGAAAACAAATTGACCCCTCTTTGTATTGCCCGTGATTTTTCCACAGTTCTCTTTCACACAAAACATCTGAATCTTGGAGCTCAAACAAGAGGAGACAAAGAATAGGAAGCAGAAGCAGCTTAATTGAAGTTATGTGTGTTTCAGTGGGTGGGTGGAGAATGAGGAAGGACAGGAGAGGTGAAAGAGCCGGTAACCACCCTGAAACAGGCGTGGCCCTTTCATGTGCTCAAGGGTTACCTGGAGATGGTTTCCTCAGAGGGCAAACATTGACTGCAGGCCAGACTCAAAAGGCAATGAATTTGGGCAGCAATTTTGGGTGGAGAGGGGCAGAGGTCAGGCTAGGACTACAGGGAGTCCAGGAATGGCAGCAAGATGGTCCCTGATATAAGCAGAACCCTCAGAGGCTGAGGGTCTGTCTGGGCACTGGCCCCAGCCCCAGCACTGTGGTTGCTGCTGGCTCTGCAGCTCTGCTGACTGTTTTGCTGGGGTAATTTTGGAGACTCACCACACTGCCCCTTTCCTCAAGCTCCAAAATCTAAAAACCACACTTTTTAGTCCCACGTGATAACCACCAAAACTTGGAGGGGGAAAAATGGATCCCACAGGTACTGTCCAGAGGTAAGCAGGTGTCCAAATACCAAAATCCTGTGTGCAAGGCAGGGAAACCCCCACAAACAGCACCGGCAGATTTCCTGACCAACAGGTCTTGTTTGAAAGCCCTTTCCCAGGAAAAGGGTGAGCACAGTAAGTGGTTGCTTGCTGAGCCGAGGAGCAGCACCTCTCCCAGCAGCACCCTCCCTTGCTGCCATCTGCCTGTGCTGCTTCCCTCTCTGCTTCCAGGTGGCATGGAAAACTGCTTCTTTCTTTCCTCATTACCATGTCCTCCCTCCGTTTTCTCATTTCTAGAGTGAACAGACACAATGCCATCAGCTGCTCCTGAAAATATGTGTTTTTGATAAGGCTGGCCATTCTGGTGCTTTGGTGGTGGCTGCTCACGGGAGTGGCAGAGACTTAGCGTCGAGCGGTACCTGCACCACCCCATGCCAAGGGCTGCTGTGGCCTGGCCTTAGGCTGAGCTTTGGGGAGAGCACGTGCCTGGGCCTGTCAGGTCAGGGGATTGAGGCACAAGCCAGAGAAAGGCAGTGGGATGGCTGCCACAGCATCACCTCTGCAGCTCATGTGCAGAGTTACACAAAGACCACCTTTTTACTCTTTAAGGCCACTTTTGGGTTTTCCTCTAAGGAAACTGCTCAGCTTTTGCTCTCCTGCTGCTTTGCATGCAGCCCTGTGAGCGCAGGATGAGGATTGAGGATGTGGCAGGGAGCAGGAACAGGGAGGGGGACAGAGATAGGGACAGGAATGGTGACAAGGAAGCTCATGAGCACTAGAGGCTACTGAGACACAGAGCAAAAAGACAAGAGGCCTCCAGAGCTCCTGCCAGCAGCTGCTAGGAACAGGAGTTAGTGTGTATATATATATATATGAATAATTTTTTTACACTGAGTGTTAAAAGTTTTGCAAAGTGACGGTGTCTGCCTGAGCACAAACTGTTCCATCCAGAGAAACGGGAGGCGTTGTGCATGCTTGGGCCCTCATCTCTCCGAGGGAGATGTTGGACAGGGAAGCTCGGCCCCGGTGTTAATTGTCCCGGCCTGACAGTCAACCGAGGTGCTAAAGGTTTGAGTTTACAAGGCGGGGAGGGCCCTACGGGGCTCCCGATTGCTGGTGCCTGGCTTCCGTGGCGAGCTGCATGCCGGCGGGGGGTAGTGAAAGCTGTGCTGCCATCCCCGGGGCTCGCAGCACCATGCGATCAAATACATTGGTGTCTGGTCTTTGCTTGCCACCTCCCGCCTCGGCACCCTACAGCAGGGGGAGATACGGGCACCTTCCCATCTCTCACCGCCACCACGGCCTGGAGGCACCGCTGGGGTAGCGAGTGGCGGGTGGAGCCGCGGCGGGAGCATGCCGCGCCGTACTGTGTCGGGAGGGCACTGCCGTGCCGCGCCGCGCCGCGCCGTTGGACGCTAGGGGTCTCCCGCCGCTCACGGTTGGGCGACGGCGGGCGCTGCGGCGGGCGGGGGCCGCCTGCCCGCCTATGGAGGGAACGGCCGCAGCCGCCTTCCACCTCCCCGCCGCCCGCCCCGTGACAGCCCGGGACAGCGCATAGGCTCCGCCGGACCCGCCGTCGGCCCCGTGGGGCAGCCGCCGCCCGCCCGCTCCGAGTCACCGCGGCTGCCCGCGGAGCGGGGTCCGTTGGCACCGCAGCGAGGGAGCCGGAGGCGAACGGGAATTTCAAAGCGAGTTAACATTCAGGCCATCGACGTGCCTTTGGGTTTTGGGTTTTGCTTTTCTTTTCTGTTTCTTCCTTTCTTTTAGGTAGTATTTTTCTTTTTCTCCTGTATTAAACAGATACATTTTTCAGACGGCTTCCCAGCGGCGCATGCAAAGGTCCTGCGCCTGCATAAATAAAGGGGTCTACTGGCACCTCTGGCCAACGAGGAGCGAGCGCCCGCGACTCCAGCCTTGGCCGTGGCTTTGTTCCTTTGTTAGCGACCCGCCAGCACGCGCCGTGCCGCCGCTCCAAGGGGCTGCACCTTGAGAGCGAAAAAGAATTAAACTGATGGCCAGTTTAAAAGGGAATTTCACTGGCAGATTTTAGGGTTGTGATGAGTCCAAACCACAAAACCTGACTGAGAACTGAACGACAATCGTGAATGCAGGAGGTAGGGTTGTTTTTTCTTTTTTTTTTTTTTTTTTCCTTCCCCCAGAGACTCTGGGTTTTGTTTCAGAAACTTCATAGGCGTAGGAGCTGGCTGCAAAGGTTGAACCAGATCTATTCCAAGTTTTATCTGCCTCACAAAAGTCATTTTGGCAGCCAGGAAACCGACAAGACCTGAATCCAAAACCCAGCAGAAGTTCCCTGTTAGAAACTTTAGAGCAGGAAAATGTCTAGCACTTTGAAACAATGTAGGCTTTCATGTGAAGCTCTTTGCAAACTTACAAACACAGTGGAAAGTTCTTGGCTTAAACCCTGTTTACTTGCATCACAGGCTGACACTACATCCAGGTTCCTGTACCGGGAAGGGCCTGCAAGAGTGTGCAAAAATCGTCAATAAGTGTGTATTTGTGTATGCACCGACACACACACAAAAAAAGCTGTGACAAGCTACTGAATAAAAGAAATGCTTTTCCTACCGGAGCAGTTCAGCAAGTGCATCTGAGGCCATTCCTCTTCTCCTTTCTAGTTTGACATTTTCCTGGCCCTGCATACTAATGGAAACCATCCTAAACTAGCAGGTATCACCTGCCCCTGCAGGGAAGCAGCACTTCCCTCTCCTAGTACTTGCCACTAGACAAAATTTCTGGAAACAAGTGGGAAAGCTGAGTTGAAAAGCTTTATCTTGCACTTGTAGCAACAGCTGCTGAATATGATACAGACCAGGGAGTATCTGAGCCTGTTACAAAACTGCCATTCAGCAGGGAAACAAGTTTCTGGAGCATCATATTGTGTCCCCACTGAGGTCTCTGACACCAGCCTTTCCTATGAGATGGGGCAATGATTGCCTGGGGAGGAAAGCAGAATTAGCCACAGGGCTTGGGTGTCACTGGTTGCCTTTGAAAAAGATGTTCATTTTATTTGTTCTTTCAGTTGAAGCTGCAGTTTGAATTGCAGGACCTTCTGTGCTACGGCATGCACAACTGCATAATAGCAGGACAGCGTGTTCTCTGCTTGGTTGCAGGGTACTTCCTCACACCCCACCAAAATTACTTCCATCCAGGACCTATTGGCCTGGCTGGGGGAAGGGAAACTGGCTGCACACAGTAGTTGGCAGGAAGGAGAGCAGGAAGTACTCCAGTTTGTGGAGAAATTAAGAGTATCACAGAAGACTTGCAAAACCAAAAAGGGAGCTGGGTAAAGGATAATACTGCAAAGAACATGGCTGGAGGATATTGGCTGTTTTCTACACTGCTTGCGACCTCACGGGACTGTGGGTGCGTGGTAGCCATCAGTAAGAAGGCTCCGGCTGTGCGGGGACATTGTGACAGTATTGGAGTGACACCTGGAAGCCATTAGGCTTCACAGGAACAGTTCTTTGAGCTGCTCCAGGAAGACTGATGTTCAAAACCACCATTAACCTTCCACTTATGTACTCCATGACTCTGGACATCGCAGCTCTTAAAAGAACTTTCTTGATCTTAATAAGGTGTTTTACTCAGGGAATCAAACCACTCTAACGCATGACCTCGTGGTGTACAGGATAGGGTGTTAGTGTATGCAGGAAGCCCAACTCTGGCGCTGGGGAAATCTCATTCCAGCACTTTTTCTAATGGTGTATTTACCTCTGCATGTGTGTCAGGTAGAGTGCACTGAGACATTTCAATCGGCATTTTCAGGAGATGCTTCTTGTCTTGGCCTGAGAAGCTATGTCTGCATCCTGTTTTGGCTCTCCATCTCTTCCTCTCTAAAAGTTGTTGTGCTAGAGAATTTAGATTTCAAAGCAGGAAAACTGCCTGGACAGGTGACCCAGAAACTTTCTGGAAGCATGATTAAGGCAGACATATAACTTCTTTGATGACTTTTTGTTTTTGCTTTCCTCCTCTGCTTTGTTTCCTGGTTCATATCAACAGAGGTTTCTTATTTCTCTAGTTCAACTGTGATGTCTCATTTCATGGCTGCTAATTTTTTTCCTGTAATATGCATCTGGAAGCATTGTAGTTTCTTTTCTCTGTATTACAGTGCACATGATGATTTGTATCCAGCTGGATCATGCTTTTTTATAGGTGGAGATTTACTGAAGTGAGAATCCTTTTCCCAATTAAATGCTCTGGGTTTAAGAAATCATCCTCATTTTACCTGCAAAAGGATCTTGAAGCCGATGCAGGCAATAGGAGGCAATTGATGTTTCCTCCTTGGTGAGGTGTTTTTTTTCCAAGTGGTTTGTGTTGTAGCAGGGAGAGCACTGCATACTCAAAAGGTTATTCATAAATAATGAGCACACATAAGTCTTGGCCATTGGCTGAAGTGAAAATGGAGAGAGAATAAGCCCACAGCTCCTCCTGAGGCCAAGTGCAACCGTCAATATCTGCCCCAAAGTCTTGGCTCTCATGATGGATTCACACTTTCCAAGGAGGGTGCTCCTGGGTGCGAGGAGTCTGGACCCAGGAGGAGGAATGCTCTGCCCACACTGAAAAGCAAAGTTAAATTTTAAGGCAAGAAATCCCTTTAGTACAGTAATCTGGGGAGATGGCAGAAATGTATGGGTGCACTTTTTATCTTTCAAAGCTTTTCTTTGAGACCTGTACCTGGACAGCATGCTCTGAAGATGAAATGTCAACTCAATCATTCTTCAGTGAGATGTTGTTGCATGTTTTTTTTCCCCCTAAAGATACATTTAAAGGGCAACTCGTTTGCATAACATTTTCATATCCTTGGTCTTGAAAAGCTTAAGAAGCCAGGACTATGATCTGAAATCTAATGTTCTTACCTTTTGTGATAGCAGAGGATGGGGGAAATGTCATTAAAAAAAAGTCTCAATTCTCTCTGTAAAAGAACATTGTGTAAACTGGGAAGGACAGTCAATGAAGCATTAAAATATGTAATATCACAACAATTTGTTTGTTTTTTTTTTTTTTTTTTTTAATACCTTACCTCAGGCATTTACTGTGGATTCTCTATGAGAAATGTGGTGGAATTATTGCAAAGATGTGTTCTTTAAACATTAATGTTCTTCTTGTGATGGCGAAGCCAATATTAAACCTGTTAATTTTTCATTAAAACATCCAAAGCCAAATTTGTTTAAACACTCAGTTTGCTGTCATCTTCATAATAGAAAACACCAAGTAAAAGCCATGCAGATCTGAGAATAAATGGGAGGGAAATGTGGGAGCCAGCTCCAGGCTGGAGAGGAGATGAACAGGAAGACTGAAGCAGCAGGAGGGGAAGGAAGAAGAAAAAAGCAGCTCTGGGAAGAGAGAAGGAGGGAGGAAAAGATGAGCCTGTACAGAGTGGCAGGAAAAGGTTTGTGAGTATTAAACACACCAGTACAGTGATGGGGCTGGTACAACTTCTGCTCAGCAAAAGACGTAACCTTGTGTTGGGTTGTAGGCAGGTCAATGCTGGGGGATGCCACATGCTCCTGTGGATGAGCTGCTGCGAGTGGGTGAGGGACAAGGGGTTTCTGAGCAAGAACTGAGACCCCCATAGCATTGCCAGGGGGAACTAAAGGCAGTGGTGCTTCAGGGCTGAGTTTGGCCACAGGTGCATTATTTTATCTCAGCGTGACATCGAGATGTGTAAGTCAGTTCCTGCTCACCGTTCCTAATGTTGAGGTCTGCACCTGTGAAATCTCATCCAGGTGGGAGCCTGTACCTTCACCCTTGTTTTGTGATTGCCAGCAAGAAAAAGAACTCACAGGAGGTGTTTGTGTGTGATCCTGTGGAGCATAAATGATTTTAAGCTGTGGTTGGCGGGTACAGTAGTGGCTGGGCAAGAAGATGGAGTAGGAAGCGCTGGATGAGGCTGCATTTGCCAAGCAAGGAAAAGGATTTTACAGTAATTGAGATGTGAAATGCTGAGAGTCTTGACAAGAGTTTTAGCTGTACAGATGGGTAAGGAAGGCCATATCTCAGAGATGTTATGCAGAAAGAATCTGCAAGCAGCAGAGAGCGAGCTTGGATGTGAGCCCAGGGGAGGCACCCACAGAAGCCGCTGCCCAGGTGACTGTGGAGTGACAGGTGGAGGGAGGGGATGGGTGGGTGGAAGGATGGAGGGATGGGTTGCTGTCTAAGTGGAGGGATGGGGCTGTGCAGAGCATCAGAAGCCGGGATCTGCAAGAGGGAGAGGCAAAAGATGGGCAGCTGTGTTTTACCCTTGCTGTATGCAAGCTGATGGCTGCTTGTCCATGCAAAGCTGAGAGACCTGAGACTTTGATATGGGTAGGAAATAGATCTCTGGTAAAGCACTAGGTTGAGGAGACAAATTAACACATACTCATGCCTAACGAAGCATGCCCTTCATCCAGTGAGATTTCCAGCTACACAGAAGACCAAAGACCAATTTGTGTGTATTTAATATAGCCTATTTCATTAGAAATAATAGGGAAAACAGGCCCATATTTAACTTCAGTTATTGAACTCTTTTTTTTTTTTAACACAACTTTTCTGTTGTTTTAACCAATCCAATGAACTCTGAGGGAAAAGTCTCTTTCAATTTAATAAGGACAATACTGAGAGGACTTACAGTCATCTTTTAGAACGAGTACAAAATCTGAGGGGTCCTGACACATGAGTGGCTTAAACTGAGCTGTTAACATGTGACCACTGAGGTAAACATGGCAATGAGAGGTGCTGCAGCAGTGGGATATTGTGCAGCCAAATGATGGGGCAGTGAGCGAGCAGCACTGTTTGCTTTTGGATTGTGCAGGGCAGCCCAAAGAGCTACATCTCTGCCACTGGTTCTATTTTTCACCTCAATTATTTAAACCCTTCCCTGGAAGGGCCCTCTCTGCACACTCTTCTTCTTCACTCTATCCTTCTCTTCCTCTCTTTTTCTTCCCTTTCACCCTTACGTGACCAGCTCATTTGCAACATTTCTGCTGCAATCCCGCCGAGATTCATTTTCACTTTTTTATTGAAAAATCAAAATCTTCAGAATTAAAAGCTCCCAATATTGGATTTTCAATAACAAGTGAAAATTACACTCTGCATGGTGATGAGGAGAAGAGTGTGCTGAGCTGGGAGCGTGATGACCTGGGAGCCAGCCACATTTGACTCACATGAGACAATTGGGGCAAGTGTCTAAAGAAAAGTGACAAACCAAAGGGCATTTGTGAAGTGCAGCAGAGAACATGGAGGAAGGAAGTTTTCCATTCAGGACAAGGGTCCTAGGAGGAGGAATTTTCCTGCAGCTTGATTGCAAAACAAAAGCAAGGTGCAGAGTTTTTGGGTGATGGATATGTTTGTGGAAAAGTATCAGGGACTTGAGGGTTCCCTTTAGGCAACTTCATAGGTGCCCTTCTGGCTGCTCCCAGCTCTCACTGTGCCCTGCAGACTGTGGCGAGTGGTGGGACGGTGTGTCGTGGCAGCGGTAAATGAACCCCTTTGGCAAATGCAGTGAAGCATCCGAGGCCATTTTCTTTATGAAATCTTCTGCTGCTGAACTAATGAGATGTAGCAGCAGCAACATCACCAGCTTCACTGGCACCCAATATTCCCTTAATTGCCATCCAGCCTTGCTCAGAGCAGGGTTAAGCGAGGACGTGGTGATGCTACCAGTGTGCACTGTGACTGCTCACCCGGGTTCCCAGCAAGGTCTTTGTATATTGTTTTCCTGGGAGTGTCCTGCTTTCTCCATGTGGCCCTTTGTAGCCACATGAACGTGTGCCCAAATGAGAAGTGCACATTCAGAGAGGGCCACCCTGGGAGCCACATGCTGAGAAAGCATCCCTGCAGGTGTTGTGCGGTGAGCTGGGGACCCTCAAGTGCAGGGTAGTTGGCCACCTTCACTAGAGGTTGGGCCTCAACCTGGGCTCACACTAACCAAGGTCAACCCCTTCCCTGGCATATTTCTTTACATTTATTTTCTAAAGTTTCTTTTGCAATCAGGTCTTTCAAGCTCCTTCGTTTTTCATCTGGCATGGCAAGGCACACAGAGGCAGGGTTGGAGGACCTGGGGTGGCATGCTCAGAGGAAGGGATGGTTAGCAAGTGAGAAGAGCAGATGAGGCAGTTCCCTTATGCCTTCAGCTACATCACAAAAAGGTTTTCTACCAACTCCCCAAGAGCACACTCCTGCACAAATGCTGTTTCATTTCCTGCTAAACTATTGTTACAGATGGAGACTTTGAAGGTAAGGAACATCACATAGATCTCAGTTTCCAGCCAGTGAGATACTACAAAACTAATTCAGAAGGGCGATGATCTGCTTCTCCCTCTGTCACCTGCCCAGAGCACACCTTGCTCCCTGACAACTTGAGAGAAGTTTTGCTACTGGCATCGACTGTCATGGGTATAAAGCAGGGCAAGGCAGGGAAAACAAAACACACAGCAAATCCCTTGAGTGCCATGCAAAATGGTGAGTAGCCAGCACTAAGGGTCTTGAACACGTTATCCATGCAGGAAGCCCTTGCCAGGCTGGAAGTAGGTACCAGGGATGCCCTGGCACTGTGGCACACAGCCCCAGACCCTGGAGCAAATGGCCAAGCAACCACTTGGCTTCGTTGGGCTGAGCATGCTCGGGCTGCATTACCTCCGAGTCCTGCCCTGTGCGAGGAGGTGACAGGAGTAAATTGATTAGGAGGAAAAGCACTGTTTGAAAGTTTCACTGTGGCTCCCTCCTTCCTACCAGCCCCAGCTCCTTTCCCAGGTGGCCCAAGGGAAAGCAGCTGGTGGCAGCAGGTGAGGAGTGCCACAGATGGACGGTGCATCACGGGCACGGCTGCTCGAGTCTGGCACACAGGCATCAGTCTGGGGCCTGCTGGCTGCCCAGCCAACCTGGCTATGCGTGGCTGAGGGATGAAAGGGGAGAGGAGTCTCCCTCCTACCTCAGAGCACACTTAGGGAGGCAGCTGTGCTGGGATGAGTGGGAGGATGGCATCAAATCCTTCCCACAAAAATTCTTGTCACCTCTCTGGGAGGTCATCTCTGGCCATGCCCTCAGAGGAGGTGGGTGGTCTCAGCATTGGAAAAGGCCATCTTCTAACTCAGGTGGCGTTGCTGCTCTCCCAGAGGGGTCCTGTGTCAGATGCCATCCTGAGAGATGGAGAAATTAATCATGGAAATAAACATCGGCAGTTGCTTAAGTACAAAGTTATTGTGACCTCATTTTTTGGTGCAAAAAAAAAAAAAGGTGAAACTCGGTACTAATTAGTGATATTTGGTGCTTAGTTAGGTTGCTAGAAATCATGGGCTGAATAATCTGGGAGAAAGAACAACACAATGTTATTTTTTATTGCTGAAACATTTTTTTTTTAAATGCCCCAATCCCTAAATCCAAAGGCTTTATCAGAAAGGAATAAAAATAACTGAAGTTATCTGTATATATTTTAAAAGAAATACATGTTAGTGAAGGTTATGTGCGGAGTGTGCATACACACGTGTGCTTGCACACATATGTAAATGGAGCTGGAAATCCACTAGTAAGGAGCGAGATGCTGCAGAGCCTTCCCTGAACACTGAATTTATACTCTGGTTGCTCCAGGTATGGCCAAAAGGAGAGCTGAGCTTTGTGGTTTCTTTCCAACCTTTGGTATTTCCACATGGATCATAATGTGTCTGTAAGCCTCAGTGTTTGTGGCACACGTGCCAGCAAAAGAAGGGGAAGTGGTTTGCAATGAATATTGCCTAGAAGCAAAGAACAGCAGAGAACTGGTAAAATAAAAAATAATGGGTTACTATGATACAATGTTATAGTTAAAGGCAATTAATTTTTTTAAGTAGCACAGGAAATCTGCATAGCCATGTCACTGAGTGGGAATTACAGACTGTCAGTCAAACATACAAAAAGACTTTGCAAGAAGTCGATATTCCTCTTGTGCATTTGGGAATGAATGTGTGCTGAATTTCCATCCCAAGAAGCTGACAATGCCGAGGAGGCCTGGCTTTCCAGCCCCGCATCTACTCTGGCTCTTCAGGCCTCTAGGGTGGTGCAGAGCTCTGCAGGGTGGTGAATTCTCTGGCCAAGGACCTCCCTGGCAGCTGCTGCCGCAATTGTGAAGTCTCCAGGCCTATGCCCTGTAGACCAGCTACCACAAAACCTCATCCCACTGCCCCCTATCCCTCTTTGCATATTCTGTCGATTCATGCTAGCACAGACCTGCTGGAGAGGGTCTCTGGTGACAGTGGAGGGTCCCCACTTTGGAGGGCTATCCTTCCTGCTCGCCTCCATCTTACATGGACAAAATCCCTCACACTCCCTGCAATGAGACAAATATCTCTGGGCCAGCTGACACCACCTAAGGTGTAGCCGCCATCACCAAACCAGGGCAGCACACCCTTTAAAGTCTGCCCTTTGAGAGCTGTTCCTCTCTGTGCACACTAACTGTTTTTACCATTACTCATTATATTAATGGGACTCTCAGCGCAGGGTTTGGGTTTAGTGTTTTTTTTTTCTGAAGTGCAGCTTGCATAATAAACAATTATGACAGAGATTTCAACAGCTTCCATTACAGACTCAACTTCAGCCAACATCTGGGAGAATCTCTCAAGATGACGTTTATTATCTGTTTTCTGCACAAGAAGATGCTCAATTGGCTTCCGTTGAATCAGCAAGCAAAGCTGTTTTTCTCTAGACTGGTCTCATTTGTAATTTTATTGGTTATTGCTTCTCTCTTTAAAGAGTCTGTTGGAGCTTTTTAATTTCTCATAAGCTATTAATGGAAATTACAAAGAAATTGAAGTTTGGTTGGTTGGCTCCTAACCTTTAGACAGAATTAGCTTGCCTTAGCTGTGAATCCATTGTATCTGCTACAGGACTGCCTGACTCTGCCAGCATCCTGTACACTGCTGCCTCTCAGCCACTGCTGAGATGAGCACTTACACATCAACTTTCCATTGCTCTGCACAGCCTGTGATGTTTGCCTGTTATCTATTCCCATCACAACATCTCCCTGCACTTCAGAAAGTTTGGAGATGTACGGTACCTGACAGCTGGCAATTAAGGGTTCCGTTGGACTGTGTAGTGATAGTGCTTTTCCCTCCCTGAAGTCTTCCTTCAAGAGGGCTGTTTGATACATTCAGATTACTTTTGTTTGTTTTTCTTATGGAGAAGGGTTTTTGATTTTAATTGCTAAGCCCCCTTTTCTGTCCTGCTGGACCAATGCAAGTTACTATAGTTTTTTTTATCAGAGGCACTGCTCTATTTATTTCATGGATTTACTTCTGATCATCCAAGTGACATAAGACAATAAAGAATCATTTTCTTTCTCTGCCTTGCCTTGCCTTGCCTTGCCTTCCTGCTAAGGACAGGACAGACATGAGTTGTCTAGAAATACCAACTCCCACAGTAAGTGCTAGCTCAGTGCTCTGAGCTAGCGCTGCTTTTGAAAATCAGTGTTTTTCTCTGAAGATCAGTCACATGAGCAGTTTCCATCCCACTTGAGCTCAAGATTTTTGATGATGAGGAAGGTGGACCTCCATGGAGGCTCTCCACTGGCTCCTGAAGTTGCTCTGACACAGCCAGATGTTGGTTGTCCCCACCCAGGGTTGGAGTCACTGCAAGGATGTGGGACCCATGAGTACCCCTTTGCCTTTCTGCATTGAGATGCTGAGAAGTCTGTGATTTCCCATGCCACAGGTGAGATCCTGTTGTGGTTTGCAGAGAGGGCCAGGTCCCGGGCCCCTCTGCAGGAACATGCACAGGGCTGATGAGGAGGGATGATTTCCTTGGATCCAGTTTTGCTCATGGATGGAATGGGGATGCAGCTGAGGGCCAGCCTGGTTGTTGCATCCCCTCCATAGGGATTTCTTTGGGACAGCAGCCAGGGTGCAAGGATGGTACCCAGAGTTTAACTTTTGCTTTTTGTAAATTCTCATTTTGCAAAATCTGTTTAATTCCCAGCATTGAATGGGGTTAAAAACAAAAATTCAGGATTACAGCAACTGCCCACCTTTGGCATTCGATGCCCCATGCCTATGAAGGGTGCGCCCCAGGGGAGAGCCAACTTCAGCTGCAGGCTGGGGGCTTCTGGGTGGCCCTCTGTGGGTGCCTGGGGGCTGCAGCCTCCCAGGCTCCTGCCCTGAGTGAGGGCTTCCAGGGCCCCGAATGCCCTGCTGAGGGGAAGGGGCAACTGGTTCCTGTGCTGGCCCCGTGAGTAGCTGCTGAAGGGAAGAGGGGCTACCTACTGTGCTGTGAGGCTGCCTGGTAGTGCGGCACTGCTAAGCTGGTCTTGCTGGCAATGCTGGGATAAACACCTCTCCCTGGCCATGTCAGTGGTGCTGCTTCAGTCCTTTGGCTGAAGGGCAAATGTGTGGAGTGGGCAGGCTATGTCTCTTATGAGCTTTCACCATGCGGCAGGCTAACAAGGAGAAGCTGCAAACTTTAAAAATAGTGTGAGAAGTCTGGCTTTACCACATGAACCTTCACCTTCCCTGGTGAGAAAAATGATGCTGAGCTGCCCTGCTCCAGTGCACAGGGCAAGTGGAGCCCCACTGAAGGCTGCAGGATTGCTCCACAGGGCCTTGGTGGACATGGGACTGCGCCTGGCGCATTTAACATCACTGCCCACTCGGAAAGGCCCCATGCATTAGGCCAGTGGGGAGGATTAGGAACAAAATTCCATGCTTCCCCCTCCTTGTTTGTAGTGTTTCTGCCACGTTGATAGAGGCAATTTGTTACGGTGAAGAAGCAGGGCTTTGTGAAGCTTGTCGAGAGAGGGTTTTCATAAGTAGATAGGTAAGTGTAGGTTATGGAAGCTTGCTTATTGAAACTTACAATATTACTTAGAAACTCACACATATAGTTTTATGAAAC
>WBNH01001862.1:0-42331 GCA_013401255.1 Urocolius indicus | reverse complement strand
GGCCGCGCCCTCGCCCCGGCCTGGGGCCTCCCGCCAGCGCCCCGCCGCCTCCGCGCCCTTCTCCGGGGAGCCGCCGGGGGCTCGTCGTCCCGCCTCGGGGCCCCTCCGCACGGCCGCCGCGGTGCTGTGCCAGGCAGGGCCCCGGCGGGCAGCAGAAGCGGGGTGGGAGACCGCCGCTGCCCTCTCGTGGTCCCGTCGCCGGCAGGGCCTCGGGAACGGGGCTGCTGCCGTCCGAGGGGCACGGCCCTCCAGGTAAGGCGGCAGGCAGAGCCCGCACCCTGCCGTCGGCCCCCGGGCCGAGTTACCTGCCCTGGCTCTCGGGGAGGCCAGGCCCTAGCAGATGACCCGTCGGCTAAACCCAGCTCACTGTCTGCCTTTATCTGGCCCCTGGAAACGCCTAGAAAAATAAACGACCAAACCGTTGTGGAGCAATTCAGACGGGCCACAAAGGGAAAGACACCTGAATTGTCTCAGCACGAGGCAGCTGGGGTCCAATTAGGCTCCGCAGCAGAGGTACCCACTGCATGAGTGGAATTATTGCAATTACTGGCAAAGGTCTGAGTGTGGCAAGAGGATCCATCTGGTCCTATTTGGGTCCCACAAGGAGCACTGCTAAGTCGGAGCTAGTAAAGCTTGATGGACTTCAGCTTCATTCTGTGAGTTCAGGTCTGTCAGTGCAGTGCTTCCCACCTGGTCACAGGACGCCTGGGCTACCAGACATTTCAGCTGCTGGGGCAGTGTGATTCTCCTGTTGCTTTGGGAAGTGGATGGTGGGTCACACAGTCACCTTCTTAGCCAGGAGCATGCGGAAGCGATGCAGCTTTGGTGCAGAATATGATGCCAATTAAAAGGCACGTTGCTGGTACCGGAAAAGTACTATTCACTCTGACATAGGTTTTGAGCACTGCCACAATTTGTCGTTTGCGTTAGAAAGGTAGTAATCTGAAAATGGATCTGGAAACCATTGTTCTAGGTACTAGGCCTGACACAAAATAAAGAGAAACCTCATGCCCTGCAGAGCTTGTAGCGAAAGTACATGAAGTGAGTTGTAAGGATACTCGTAGAGAGAGTTGTGCAAGTTTTTTCAGGTCTCCCACGGGTGGCACCAGCACAAACAAACCTGCCAGAGCACTTTCTAAAAGCCAGCACACAAGCAGGTCCAAACAAAAAGGCTGAAGCTTTAACCTACCTTGAAACTCTTTGCCTGCTTCTAAGAAGCCCTCTGGACCCTGAACAGCCTCTCGGTTCTCCCCAGGAGCAAGGGCTGCGCCTCACAGGAACACAGCATCTCTCCCGAGCGAGCCGGCAGCGGGAGCAGCCACACACACAAAGGTGATGGGTTTCCTCACAGGCAAACACGTACGCACGGCACACCGCCTCTCTGCCATACCTGTCTCATCTTGTTTTAGACGTTTCTGGCGAGCAGGCAGGGTACTGGAGCATGCAGAAATCTTGGTTTTTAAAGAACCCTGAAAGCAGTCTTATATTTTTTCAGTACTTAGGTGGCCCAGAAGAACTTCTCGAGGAGCACAAAATCAATCAGTAGTGTAATAGTCACAGCTACGGGTGAACCTCAGCTTCATGCTTCTCAGCAACCTACGAGAACCAAGAAACACCAGAAGATGGAACCGTAACTGCCTCTTTCATGATCATTCTTCAGTGCCAGATCACATCAGGATATAAGATACCTGGGGACTACCTGTTGTTTGCAGACTGTTGGAAGACAGAGGCATAATCACCGATTGGTGAGTCATAACCACAGAATTGCACCGGGTTGATGACACAAGCTTGCAAGGACACACAGTGATATCTTCTTAAGGATGTCTTCACCTTTCTGTTCTCACATTAAAAACACTGGGGCAGGATCCCAAGTTGCCACAAAGCAGCATAGCTCCATTGCTTTTGGCACTTGTTGAAGTTATAGCGTGTTCTGTTTGTAAAAAAGTTACTCTGGCTGGACAGATTCTTCCTTCCTTTCTCCACATTTGAATTTATTTCTAGAAAAATCTCTGGCCTATCTGAGGCCTGTGGAAGAAAGAGCATGCTTTTTTAGACGTGGGATGTGCAGTACCACAGCAACAGCAGTGTAAATGCCACCGTAAGAAGGCAGTTCGGTCTACCAACTAACTACTCTGCCAACTCATCTCATGGCATCTCCAGCTGGCAACAGCCTCCTCCAGCTGCCCACCAGGCATCAGCACAGGTCCCGTGCTCAGTGGAAAACCTCAAAGCAGGCAAAGAGAAACGTGCACCTCCCTAGAAATCCTGCAGTGCTTCTAACTTGCAAGCCTTGCTTGACAGGAGCAGAAGGCTCGTCAAATACTGGGCTCACTGGCAGGTTGAGTAATAAAAAGGAGATAGAGAGAATCTCAGAAGATCTTTAGTGCCACAGTAATACTCACAAAATGAAATCTGCAGTGGGGTTGAAAAGCTCTTCTGACATTCCCATGCTTTCACTTTTTCCTGATCATCCATCATCACCAAACTGGATACAGCTTGCAGGTGGGAGGCCATAACTCATGGAGATGCACATCCTGTCATGATTTTTTGTAACCGTACTCAAAATTCAGTCTGAGAAGGTAAGTTACTGATTTCTCTTGGCGCTGGGACCCAAAAAAATAACTCCTTGATGTATATGTACTCCAATGTAGGCCAGGTTTTTGCAGCGAGGGGCTACAGGGAGGGATTCTTTAAACAAAGAGCTGATAGACACTTCCCCTGTAGCTGATAGGGCTAATGCCAGCTGAATCTGAGATGGACCAGCTGCAGTGGAGGTAATGCCTCTGTGATTAACATATTGGAAAAGGGGAAGAAGTTGCTGCACAGTTGCAAAACTTCAGCAGCAGCAGAAGGGAGTGAGAATGTGAGAACAGACACAAAGGTTAGTGGGGAAGGAGGGGGAGGAGGTGCCCAGGCACTGGAAGAAAGATTCCTGTGCAACGTGTGGTCAAGACCATGGTGAGGCCCTGCCTCTGCAGCCCATGGAAGCCATGGGGAAGCAGAGATCCACTTGCAGCCCAGGGAGGGCCACACACTGGAGCTGAGTGGATGCCCAGAGGAGGCTGGGACCCCATGAGAAGTGCATGCTGGAGCAACTTCCTGGCAGGATCTGGTAACCTATGGAGAGAAAAGCCCATGCCACACCAGGTTTTCTCTTAGGACTTATGACCCCGAGGGGGACTCATGCTGGAGCAGTCTGTTCCTGAAGGACCGTTTCCTCCATGGATGAGACCCACACTGGAGCAGTTTCTGAAGAACTGCAGCCTGTGGAAGGACCCACGTTGGAGAAGCTCATGGAGGACTGTCTCCCATGGGAGGGACCCCACACTGTAGCAGGGAAATTATTTGAGGAGGCTTCCCCCTGAGAGGAAGCAGCAGCAAAGACCGTCTGTGCTGAATTGACTGTAACCCCCCTCCCCTGTGCCAGGGAGGGGAGGAGGGAGAAACTTGGGGAAAAAGGGAGGTGTGAGGGGAGATATTTTAAGGTTCAGTTTTTATTTCTCATTTCCCTACTCTGTTTAGATTGATTGTTAATAAATCAAACCAATTCTCCCCAAGTTGAGTCTGTTTTGCCCATGATGCCAATTGCTGAGTGATCTCCCTGACCTTATCTTGACTCATGAACCTCTCATTATTTTTCTCTCTCCCCTGTCCCGTTTAGGAGGGGGAGTGGTAGCACAGCCTGGTGGGCACCTGACACCCAGCCAGGGTTAAACCACCATGCATTCTCATTTTACCTCTGCAAAAGGGGCATCACAGACAAGGCATGAGCTTAGCTCTCAGTTGTGTGACAAAGTTACATCAAGAGCTTAGTTAGCAACTGGCCTTGCTCATCAGGTATAGATCAAGGCTAGCCCCAACAGTTCAGAAATGTTAGTCTTTTTTTAGAGTGATTTCTTGTAGAAACACCCAGTCAGTGGCCAAGTTGAACTGTTCTTTCTTTCCCCCTAAAAAAAAAAAAAAACCCAACAAAAGAACATGAAAAGTTCTTTCTGTGATCATCAAAACAGTAAGTAACTGTAATTTTCTAGTGGACATACGTACTTGAAAACATCCAGATATACATCATCTGGTTTTTGATATACTGAAGGGTACATCAATTCTCAGCAGACACGGAGGGTAGGTGAGTGATTTCAGTTGCTTTTTTGTTGTTCTGAATTTCCTGTTGCTTTGCCATCTCTACAACTTCACCTGCGTTTTAATTATGCAGATTGCTTCCTGGTTCTTTCCATAGCTTTTGAGCTCTCCCTGCGGTCAGCTGGTCCATTGTCCTGGATGCATAATTTCTCTGCGTAACTGAAACTTTCTTGAAGTGTTTGAAAGGAAAACTGTATCCCTGTGCTCTCCTTTACATTGCCTTTGAGACTGTACTGAGGAAAGCTCCCCTGAGTTCTGCTTCCCCACAGCACCATTTTCTTCACGATTTCTTTAATTTATTCCTCTTGCAGACACACCAGACTCGAGAAACCTACAAGTCCTTTTCCCATGCTGGGGTATGTTTCTTGCTTATCTCCCCCTGAGCTCAGAGGATGGCTCATGTGGTAGCAGAGAGCGATCCAACATGCAACTGACTTCTAAAATGTTGAGTTTTCCAGAGAACATAAATAGTTTCCTTTTAGTATCTGACAATGTAGCACAAGTGACTTGCCATGGCAACCAGCCTATGAAACAGAAAAGAAATTATCATCACAAGGGGCTTTGTTGCTATAGCAAGGCAAGAAGCTGAGCCCTATCCCTTTTGTTCACTGGTGGGCCGTGGATCATCTGAGCAGCAGAACCTGTCAGTAGAAGTTTATGTTAGATTCGTTGCAAGTAACTGCCCTCGTGGGCCTGTCTGATACTTGGATCAAAACTGAAGTGCAGTCAGAAGGAAAGACGGAAGTATTCAGAAGAACTGAAACAAGGTTGGATTCTCAGAAACACAAGGCCAAATCCATTTCCGCAGCAAACTGACACAGCCCTGCAAATGCCAGTGAGGGATGAACCAATTTCTTTCTGAAATTCATTTGGCTTCCATTCTCTGACAGTCTCCAGTCTTCCATTCTCAGCTTTTTTTTTTTTTCTTCTTCTTTTTTTTTTTTTTTTTTAAGTGAAATAAATCTCTGCAGATCTGAGAGTCTTTTGGAGTTACCTGGAATGGAACAGCCTTGCAGAGTCTGTCTTCAAATCTATTCTTTCTACAGGGATGCTTCTGGGAAAGGCAGACTCTCTGCTGCACAGCTTATTCATGTTAGTGAGAGAATTTAGAAAGGTCAATGGGAATAGGCTGAGGGCAGAGAGGGGAAACCCTCTCTGCCATTGCTGTGGGAGGATCAAAACCAAGCTTTCTTAGCTCAGAGAGGAGCAAGTTTTGAAAATGAACAACCACTCACAGAAGCCAGTGGAACTACCCTGTGCTTAGGATAGGCTCGTTTGTAAACCTAAGGCGGGTCTAGGACACACACAAAATGCTGGCTTTGCTCCTGAGCTGGAAAGAATGCCTTCTGCAAGATGGTCTTGGAAAGAGAGGAAACACTGAAAGTTTTTAATACCTAGACTATTGGTAGGAGCCACAAGAAATACAGCTCCAGCTGTGTGACAGGATGAAGTGTCAACTGGGAAACAGGGCAGGACAGGGAATGCAATGGTAAGTCCTGTTCATCCACACACTGGGCTGAGATGCAGAAGGCTGACCACCCTGAGGGAGAGCCAAAGCGGGGAGGATCCTCCTGCATCCATCCAGGGAAACTTATGTGTTTGAGTGAGCCTCTGCGCTGCCTCTACACCAATGCACGCTGCCTGGGGAATGAGCAGGAGGAACTGGAGATGTGGGTGTGGATGTGGGGCTACAGTCTCATTGCACCACTGAGACATGGTGAGACAGCTGCCATGGCCGGAGCATGGCCATGGAGGGCTATGGATTGTTCAGGAAAGACAGGCTGACAAGGCGTGGAGGTGAAGTTGCTCTCTATGTGAGAGAGTAATTAACGAGTACTGAACTGGGCCTGGGTGGGGATAAGGGGCAGATCGAGTGCTTATGGGTGAAAATTAATGGGCAGGGCAAGGCAGGTGATATTGTTGTAGGAGTTTGCTACAGGACAGGTGATCAGGAGAAGGAAGTGGATGAGGCCTTCTACAAATAGCTGAGAGCTGCCTTGCAATCACAATCCTTGGTCCTCAATGGAGTTCTACAGGGATTGGTTCTGGGGCCAGTCTTGTTCAACATCTTCATCAATGACCTGGATGAGGGGACAGAGTGACCCTCAGCAAGTTCCCTGATGACACCAAACTGGGAGGACTGGCTGCTTCACCAGAGGCTGTGCTGCCATTCAGCAGGATCTTGACCGACTTCAGAGTTGGGCAGAGAGGAACCTCATGAGGTTCAACAAGGACAAGTGCAGAGTCCTGCACTTGGGAAGGAACAACCCCTGATCTAGGCGAACCTGCTTCTGCAGGGGGTTGGACTGGATGATCTCTAAAGGTCCCTTCCAACCCTACCGTTCTATGATTCTATGTGGAGATGCAAGGCTAGAGTTTACTCCTGACAATGAAGAGTTGTATTGTAAGTGACTGTCTATAGGAAGACTATGAGGAAAATTTGAGTCTTCTTCAGCACAATGAAACCATGAGATAAATGAAAGTCATATCGAAGAAATCAGGCTAAAACTGTTCAGCACTATAATTTCCCAATCTCCTAGAAACTGTGAAAAATCTGTGGGTTAATCCTTACTGCAGATTGCCATGAGAGATGTCCCAGCTATGAAACTCTGCAAACATGTACCATCATTTCAAAGGCCTGAGACTCTCAGAGTCACCTAAGATTTGGAAGCAGAATTCCAACTGAGAGGCTACACAGAGGGGAAAAGAAGAGTAGTCAGTCCTGGTTTCAAAGGGTTTTTAAGATGGACAATGAAGAAGTGATACCTCTTGCAGCAATCAATTAACAAAAACAAACATTGACGTAATTAATCAATCCTCAATCAATCAATAAAATCTTCCTATATATCATCACCAAAACCATCAGGTGACCCAACAAGTGAATAGGGCTGCTTTGCTTTTAATCACCAAAATAATGGCATTAAGATCGGATTAAATTCTACTTAAAAGAGTGCTCAGGCCTCTTTGAACCAAAACACTTGAAGCATCGCAGAAGATTCTGGGTAGGCAGAGCAAAACCATCAGTTCTCAAGCATTATCTGATCCAGGACAGGATCATTCTCATCGTGGATTTCCTTTTTGAAATCATCAAGGAAGGCAAGCAGCATCTTGCCAGATGTCTGGCCCAAGCTCTACCAAAGCTAGAGGAAAGACTCCTCTTAACTGAACAGAATTCTGATACGAGTTGGATTTGATCAGTTATGGACTTAAAATAGAAGCTTGCAGAGACAAGATGCTCTGGAATCACAGAAGGCTTTGTAATCAGAGCTTGGAAGTGGAAAGAGATCTGTGTTCCACAGCTTAAAAATACAGACAACTACCAATTCCTTTTTTCTATTAAAAAAAAAAAAAAAAAACAAGAAACCAAAAACCAAACCCAAAACAAGCCAAACACACACACGAAAAGATGTAACTCAAAGTGATAATTTCCACTGAGCAAGCCTTTGGAGACACTGTAGGAATGAACAACAACCCTATCTCAGGATATGCAGCAGTTAGTAACATGAAGCCCTCCCTCCCCCACACAGATGGTGGGATCTTTGGGCTTGAGATTTTGTTGGAAGAGGGGAGGGGTGAGATACAAGTTAGATCTCTGAGACTGAAACACACTGGGCTTTGTAGAAAGTGTCCCCTTTGTTGCCATTGGTGTTTGCATCAGTCCCCAACAAATGTCCTTTTTGACCTTTGGTCCTTTTTCCAGAGAGTTGCAGCTGCTCAATTGTGAGTCTAGAGCCTGAGTTACTGAGAAATAACACTGATTCCTTCATGAAGTGTCCCCACCTGACCAAGAGTGACCAGGGTTGGTAAGGTCTTGTGTCCTCTTCCGCTCTACTGAGCCTGCCAGTGTAGATCAGCAAGGGGCGGGCAGGGTAGGAGGTTTGGTAATGCAAGTTGGGAGGCACACTGATTTTCCTGGCAGCAGTTTTCTGGCGTATGTACAGGAGCTTTTGTTAGCTGTCGGATTGAATTGAACATCAATCATTCCCTTGGAGCCTGATCACTGCACTCGGAGGTAGGTTTTTACCTTTGTCATCATACAGCATTAGCTCAGGTCTTTGGAAGCTGAAAGACTTATATTTTTGTTAACGAGCCGTCACGATATTTAGACTTAGAGCTATTTTAACTTTCAAATTCTCCAGAAAGTTGGAACACTCTGCAACTTGCACACTAACCATTTATTTATGGGACAATGTGGAGCATTTACAATGCTTTCGGTCATCTGTGTCGCTTTTGCTGGTAGGAGACAGATTTCCAGGAGTGAAAACCAGACAAATTGCTAAGGAATGTCTTGTGCTCTGTGTCTTTTCTGCATTCACTGATGTGCAAAAAATTTATCTGTATAGTTCAAGGCCTCTCTGTACCAGACGAGCTTGTACTGAAATCTCAGACCATCCCCTGTGTTCTCCTGCAGGAGACACTAAGATTATTGTTATCATTATTTTTATTTTTTTGTTAAATCTTAGTTCCTCATCAGCTAATGCTGATATTCTTCCCCTCTGCACTGAAGAACAATTGCTAACTACATCTGTTTCTTACAAAAATTGGAAAGCAGTGTTGAGCAGAAGGATCCAGGCATGCACACATAGCAGAAATAGACAGAATTAAACACATTAATGTTCATCCAGTTGAACTACTGCTTTTTAATGTACAGGCCACACACTGTCGCTGCCACACAGCCCTCCTTCTCATCATCAGATTCAAGCTGCTGAGTCTTCTCTTCTGATGTGTCCTTCACTAAATTCTTGTTTATCCTCCTTCTGTAAGAAGCTGTCAGGAACCTTGTTTCCCACCTGTGTGAGCAAGTAAGCAAGGATGGAATCCAGCCATCTCTCTGCTTCTTGGTGCTCTTGGCTCTCCAGAGCATGCTTGCTTGCCTGGTCCCTTTCGCTTATAGTCAGCCACTTTCCTCTGTGGCAGCCTCTTCCAGATGCTCTTGTGGAGCATTTCCAGCTCCTCCTTCATATTTTTCAATGATTACCTAAAATTTGCTCTGCTGCAGTAACAAAATCTGTTGGGGACCTCAGTCTGATGAAGATTCTCCTTAGCCCTCCTTTTGTTACTAATATATTTATAGAAACTTTTCCTGTTGATGGATTTTCAGCCATTGACTACAAAAACATGTGTAAGCAAATGTTAATGTACAGATGTTGCATTAACACTGAGTGATTTCCTGGTCCTCATTAGTAATAGGCTTAGATAAAGGTAGAAAGTGTTAGCTGTAGTTTCTCTTCAGTAAGCTGTTTAATCATTGAGGCTTGCTGGAAGTGGGATCTGGGAGACTTATACAATCACAAAGTCAATTTAGAGTAATCCAATATCCTCCCTCTGGCTTCTCTGGGATGGTGCACATGGCAGGGAGTGGGTTCAGAGCTGCCCTGCTCGCCCACTGAAGAGTTACCAGTGTGCTTCAGTGAAGACTCAGTGGGAAGCTGCTGCCTCCTCAGTCCAGATCCTCGTTTTCAGGAACACAGTTATACCAGCTCTCCTGCAGTGATCAGCACATGCCAGTGAACTTGTTATAGCATGTTCAGCAGCACATTCTTGCTGGCTTACTGAGATCTGATCCAAAGCCTACTGCAGACATGAGGAAGACTCATGGACTTCTTTGAACTGCCCCATGGAGGCAAAAATACAGCGGCAATAGATAGATGGGTCAGAGAACTCTGCATTACTACCACATTTCACTATGAAGCAATGGCAAAATGGATTCTGCAACCCAACTCTGTGTATCTCAGAGCAGTAAAATCAACATGAGTCCTACCTAATAAGTAATTAAAAAGCATTTTCTGGCTTGTGAATCATCTGCATCCCAGCCTTTCCAAGGGTCTTGGGTAATGAGACAGCTTGGGTAATGTGCAGCTTCCACGGTCGTTTCTACCTGCTCATGTGGCTGCCAGCCTGCTCTGGCCCTAATTTCCAGCTGCTCTTTTGAAATGCCGTCTGTCACTGAGCATTCTCATCTAGAGATCTCAGACATGAAGTAATCCTCCTAGCTTTTTTAATAGAAAAAAAAAAAAAAGCTGACTTCTATTAAACCTGTTTTACAGGTGAGCAGGCTGATCCTCTGTCTGCCTGAGATCAAAAAAGGCCAAACTGCTTGGGCTGCCACATTCCTGCAGAGGGAATGACTGCCTAGGCAGAATATTAACCTCCTGCTCTAATGGAAAGAGTGCCCAGGCACAGGGGAAGGCCGGTCACACAGACTCTATTTGCTCCATGCTTGGCACATGGCTATGAAACAAGTAAACCTTGCTGGCCACGTGGCTCAAATCCAGGTGTCTCTCGGATGAAGGCGCAAGTGTAGAGTAAACTGAAACAGTGCACTCGGCCCTTTGTGCTGAGCCAGCCCTCAGGTGGGAAGGTAGAACTCTGCCTGGTTGCTTGTGCCTGAGTCACCTCCTTACTGCCTGGTGTGTTAGCGTGCTGCTGCCAGATAACAAATGACTTCATTCGCTGCAGTGCTGAGGACACAATTAAAAATTAACCCTGGCAAATGGTCCAGCATATTTTTTTTTTCAGTCAGAGTCAGACAAGGGGGAAGAGGAGGAGTGCTGTTGAAATCTGATTTGCAGAAAGGGCAAGCAGTGAGTTTTTATTAATGGAGAAGGTTCAGGCTTCAGTTTAATCACTGCAATTGTTGGCAATCGATGATCAAAATTCAGAGGGTTTAAGGCACTTGGTAAAGCTAAAAGCTGTGCAAGTCAGGAGGGTATATTGCAGGGGAGGTCAAAAAATGGGATAAACAGGGATTACTCTGCTGACATGTAATTTATGACCTGTTTGCAGAAACAAATGAATGTATCACTTGGATCCTATTACCACGTGCAAGGAATGTGGGCCATAGATGAAAAACTCCTCGGTTTTTGTTCACATATTGCATCCTTTTTGCAACAGTGTCCCACATACCACCATACCATGCAGAGTTTACAGAAATGAAGGGTTTGCATTAAATATCTAAGGAAATAGATCAGCTGACAGACAGATCAGTCCTTTTGTTGGCTTCTCTTGCCTCCATAACCCACACAGTATCCATCAATTTGTCTCGAGTCAAACCCTCACAGGCTGTATTTAAAGCTCAGGCAAGAAGCCAGACAGGCTTAGAGAGCAGAGACTCTTCTATCCACATGCACTTCCCACTGTCTGCATGCTGCAGCCCAGAGCAGGAGAGCTCAACTTTAGGCTCAACAAAAAAATACCTCCTTAGTCCCTTTGCCTCTCTTCAAGAAAGGGATTTGATTTGAAGCCTGCTGATGCTCATATAAATGATCCCACTGCTGACACAAAGATTGCACCTAGTTCTGCAATGTCATTCAGCTTGCTTTGGTACAGCAGCTTGCAGCACACCCCATCCCAAGCCCACAGCCTCTCAGGGCTGCCCCAGATCCTTGAGCGGCTCCATCCATAGATGGCTAATACCTGCAGATAGTCTAGGTGGTAAGGTAAGCTGTGATGCTAGGTGCAGGGACTGTGCAAGCAGATCTGCCCTCTGGCTGGCATTCTTTTTGCCAGAAGTGTACCGGAGCTGTGGATTTCACAAGCTGTACAGTGATATGACGGCACCTACGAAAGGGCCAAGCTGAGGTTTGCACGTTTGCACTGAGTCACCTGCCGCTCTCCATGTGGCAGAAGTATTTTAAAATGTGATGCCTAAGCAGATGATATGATGCTGCAACAGGGAAGAGGATATACAGTCCATGCATAAACAGCATTTGTTATTTACTGGCTTAAAGGCACCTATATGATGCTATCTCCTCCCCTCTGGCATTTCAGGGACCATGGTTGAAATATTCATCATATTAATTCCTGCTTCTTATTTCTTTTCTCTCCATCCAGTCAGAGCTTTGTCATTGGCCTTAGTCCCTGGCTATCCAGTCAGCTTTCCAAGTCCCCAGCCACTAAATTAATTCTGCTCTCTGGTCCTGCCCATTGCATTGTCAAAGAGTCAGCCTCCAGAAGAGGCAGCCCTGGTTCCTGTGTGCCTGGGACTTTGCTATGCACCATGCCACACGGTGGCAGGGCTTCCAGACAGGCAGCAGGGTAGGGGCATCCCAGGGACCTCCATTTCTCAGCAGATAAGATGTTTGCCCAATATCTTAGTTTAAAAAAGGGCATATAGAAAGGGAGGAGAATTGGAAAAGGAAACAAAACTCACTGGTTGACATAAGAGCAACGTAATAGCTAAAATGAAATATAACAATAATAACAAAATAATAAGAATAAAATAGAATAATAGTAATGATTGTCATGAAAACCAATTTTTTTAAAAAGATAGAAATAAAGCCCAATAAGACAAGTGGTGCCCAGTGCAGTTGCTCACCACTTGCTGACTGATGCCCCAGCAGTGGTCCACCTTTTCCCTCCCCCCACCCCCATTTCTATAGTAAGCATGACGTCCTGTGATATAGAATAGCCCTTTTGCTAGTTGGGGTCAACTGTCCTGGCCATGGCTCCCTCCCAGCTTCCTGTGCTTCCCCAACATCCTCACTGGCAGGGCAGGATGAGGAGCAAAAAACACCTTGATACTGTGCAAGCATTGCTCAGCAAGAACCAAAACATCTCTGTGTTATCAACATTCTGTTCAACTTAAAACCAAAACGTTTGCAATCACAAACGAGAAGGTGTGTGGTGTGATACAGGATCTGCCCTGGCTAGGACTTTGTGACAAATACAATGTTTTGATCTATGTTTTAAGATCCTGTACTCTGCCTGCAGTGGACGACAGTTTCACTGAACTCTTGCTGCAGCCAAGCATGCTACTGAGACAAGGATTATATTTTAATGCTCCCGGTCAGTCATCACAATAAGATCCTTGGGGAGGTGGTAGTTTTGGAAATACCAATAGCTTAAAGTTAGATTGGAATCTCTTTGTAGCCTAGATGGTGTATATGATCTGAAATCACTTCCTTTAATTTCAGTAAGCTTGGGATCACACCCACAATTTGGTTCCTTCATTGTTTATTTATTTATTTATCCACAGCCTTTATATTTCACTCTGCAGGTTGCCAAGTGTTATAAGGCAATTATCTCAAAGGAGAAAGAGGTATCCTTTGCAAATAGCTATGGGCATACATCCACAGATGTTCAGTTCTCTAGAAAAGAAAGTTGGGACCTGCACCTGGAAAGTCTGCCCTCCACAAACAGGAGCTAGCCACTAAACACCGAAGACATAGTTGAATGTTGCACATTTGTGTTTCCACTGATTTTAAGGAAGGAAATGTATTTTTATCAGAAGTTTACCTTGTACCTTGATCCACTACTGCAGGGAGTAAGCAACTGATAACTTAGAAGCCAGCTGCCAGTGTTAAGTACACAAGTTTTCTGTGAATGGTCATCTAGTGAACATCCCTGTGTAGGGTAGAGCAGGGGAGGTTTGTGTGTGCGCCAAGGAAAACAGGTTCTGGCAGTAGTGATGTGTTGGAATTGTTGAGGGGGACACACATTTCACCACAGAGCTTGGTAGTGTTTCAGACATGTATACATTGGCCTCCACTACAAACAGCAAGAGACAAACACTGCAAAGAGTTGTGTTAGTGCTGTGCTGACACAATGCATCTCATTATAGCAATGCTTTGGAGTGAATCAAATGCCTGCATCCCGTCATATGAGAAAAGGCCAGGTGCAAATCCAGCACTGGTTTTGTCCCCTTTATGTTTTATGAAATTGTAGAATCTTAGAATCATTTCAGCTGGAAAGGACCGTTGATCATTGAGTCCAACCCCTCACCTCACACCACCAAGCCCACCACTAACCCATGGCCCTCAGCACCTCAGCTACACAGCTTTGAAATACCTCCAGGGATGAGGACTCCACCACCTCCCTGGGCAGCCTGGGCCAGTGTCTTAACAACCCTCTCAGTGAGAAAGTTCTTCCTAATCTCCAATCTAAACCTCTCTTGGCACAACTTGAGGCCATTTCCCCTCATGCAGAGTACAGATCGGAATTGACATAGAGGTTGTCAAAGGTCTGTCTCTGTTGCTAACAGTAGTGAGCAAGTCTGGAAATGCAAGGGCTTTGCTCAAACTGCAGAAGTGAATGGTGATGAGTCACAGTATTACAGGAGCCTCACAACTCCAACAGTTAGCAGCAGTTTGTGGTCACAAGAGGATTCTTCCGTCTTTCTGTCTTCTGCTGAAGGGATTTGCTCAGCCACATGCACGCCCCTTTTCTCAGGCACTGGGAATTTCTATTAAACCACTATAAGCGTTTACCCCAGGGGTCTCTTTGGAGGTGTTGCAAGAAAAGAGGATACTGGGGTGGAGTGCTTAGCTAAAAGTGCAAACATATAGGGTTAAAGTACAGGTTTTTGTGGCCAAAGAGTCAGCCTACAAGCACGGCTGGAGTCCCTTGTAGCAGGCAATATGCCATGTTCACCACCACCAGCCAGCAGGACTGCTGACAGCTCCAGCCTTGAAAACAAAGCATCAAGCAAGGCGTTTGAGGTACTCGTGAGATTTGTGTGGCCTGTGATGTGTTTTATGGTTTTCAATGCTCTGAAACAGTGCCTGAGCATCTGTCTTGTTCTTACCCAGAGTGCTGATCAAGGTAACAGAGCTGAATTTTACTGAAACGTCTAGGCAGTGCATAACAAGTTCAGAAGTGTAATCCATCTTCTCACTTATCATCACTAATCTAACTTAGCTGTTGGAATAACAAAGCACAGTCTTTTTTTTCTAAGCACACATTATGCAAAATCAGAGCCAGGGCTGTAAGGAGAGTATTTGGAAATCAGGTCTCACCTGTCATTCTGAGGACAGCAAAACATCCTTCCATCTCCGTGGGACAGGATTCCCTCTAGGAGTCTAGAGGAAATTACACGACCCAAATGTAGACAAATACCAAGGCTTTCCAAAGAGGCTACCCATGGAAAAGCAACCTGAGCTCTTTAATTTCTAGGGAAGAATCCCAGTATGGGGAGGTGGTGCGTTGCATCACTTTCCATTCTTCTGTAGTGTTTGGTGGCCTCAAATCCAGGCTGTGTGCAGCAGAAGATGATGCATAGGGTCAAGGGTTCCTTCACCAGAGCAGATGGGACCATGCTTGCCTTTGCTCAGCTCATTCCCTGGTGCTGACCCAGAAGCAAGCACAAACCACCTCATAGACCATGGCGCTGCAACACCCCGGGGAGCATTATGAACAGGCATGACTCTTGAGGCAAAAGAAGCCCTTTGGCTCTTGCCATCTTAGGACACAGATCTAAGTCTTCCAGGCTGTAGATGCTGGCACTAGGATTACATGGATGTGCATGGAGATGCAGAGCTTATGCAGCGTTCATTCCAGTATGAACCTTCATATAACTGCTGACCTTCTCCCTCTACTACTGCAGACCATGCCTCAGCCACCTAATTTCCTCCTCTGTAGGCCGGGGATTTAGGAAGGGCTTTTGCCAGGGCTGTTGTTGGTAGCATGGCTCGCAGCGATGTTGTTGCTGTGGTGGCTGAAAGCCTTGATGTACATGAGTTGCATTCAGAATAAGCTTTGAACTCTGCAAAGTGCATGTAAACTAGCTGTGTAATGGCATGCAGATGGGTGCTTTGCCCTAATTCCTTTGTTTAAAAGCCCAAATTTCTCCTTTGCTTCACACTATACATTGTCACACTGATGGAAGGGAATATGAACATTTCTGATTTGGTAATATTGGCACTGGCACAGAAAGCAAACACACATTTCAAAGATGCTGCTTCCTCTGCCTGAAGACAGACAAATGAATTTCACAGTTAGTGGCTGCTTGGCAAAATAGACCTCAAAATGCAGTGAGGCCATAGGCTTCCTTGCACTGCAAAGAGTAAGTGATGTCCCTGAAAAACTATAGCAAAATAGTTGTTGACATTAACCCCTTTCCATGAACTCATCAATACATTTTTTTCTTAGTTTAATGTCAAAAACAAAGTTCTAACTCAATCACTGACTGCAGAATTCATCCCAGAAGAAATGCAAGGACCACCAATAGTGTGGATCAGGTGTGAATTTATAAATAGCATCAGCAAGAGACCTTCTGTGTCCCAGAGGCATTAATCCTGTAGACAACACTGTTCCTATTATATTTTTCTTTCAAGGACTCTCAGCAAGTCCTTCTCTTGCTGAGGATTTCTACCACACCAAGCACTGTGATGCCCCTAAACCGAAAGAAAATCCTATAGGAGAACAGCAGATGCATACAGATAGCATCCTTGAGCTTTCCAAAACCAGGAAATAGTTTCACCCAAAAGAAACTGTGAAAAGTAGATGGCCTTGAATAGACAGCTAAGCCAATAATCATTATTCTATAAACAAGCATTTCAAGGTAGCATTAATTCATCTTGAGTCAGAAATGATATAAAAAGGGACTGCAAGCGTGCTTTTCTGGCTCTTAATATTTTTTTTGTCAGATAAGAAAGATTATGTTTCCTTTTTCCTGCAAAAATGGGAAGAGAAATCTTACCTTTATTTATTAAATCATTCCTTCATTTCATAGAATCATAGAATGGTAGGGTTGGAAGGGACCTTTAGATATCATCCAGTCCAATCCGCTTGCAGAAGCAGGTTCACCTAAATCAGGTCACACAGGAACATGTCCAGGTGGGTCTTGAAGACCTCCAAGGAAGGAGACTCCACACCCTCCCTGGGCAGCCTGTGCCAGGGCTCCCTCACCTGAACTGTGAAATAGTTTTTCCTTATGTTTAAATGGAACCTTTTGTGTTCCAGCTTCTTTCCATTACCCCTTCTCTTGTCACTAGATACACAGAAAAAAGTGATGCCCCAGCCTCCTGACACCCACCATTTAGCAACTTTTCATTAAAATTCAGTCAGAATTAGGAGACAAGCCCTTCTAGAATTAGGAAATTCTGGCTTGGTGGCTCAAGTATGAATACAGTGCTTTATCTCACCTTTGCTACATCATATCTTTTGCCCCAATCAGTCATCTCAACTGTACTGTAATGCAGCTGCTTCTCGGTAGAATCATTCTATTGTGACCCAAAACCTGCCTTTCTAAAGCAAAGCAAGTACAAAAGGAGGGAAGAGCCCATTTGTGAGGCATCTGTATTGGGTACTGCTTGAAAGGAAGTGGGATTCCACCAGAGTTCTTCTCTCCAAGCAGAGCTGAATCAGAGCTTAAGCTAATAAGATATCCCAGCACAACGGAAGCCTGTCTTAAGCTTACCTTTTCCCTAAGAGACCCTTTACCATGAGAAAGTGCTCTTTAATGCTTTCATTGCCTTCTAGTATGGCAAAAATGGTGCTCCAAAATTCTGCCAAGCCAAGAAGGGAGTTTGTTCTCACTGCATGCAGCAGTGAGGAGGTCAGGCTCCATCACTCATGCCTGTCTCAGAGCCTCTGGATTGTGTGGTCACCTTCAGATACCACCCATCGTTTCTGTACAACTTTGGTGACGTCAGCAGCTTGGTTTACTGGTTCCCAGAAGCAAGGACAAAGGAAAACTATGATCACCCATCTTTAAGTGTGAGTTAAAATACTCTACAAAAACTGTTAGCACAAGTTTGTCTAGGTCTAGTTCAGCTTGAAAAGATACAGCTTTGTACAAAATGCATATGTTGCCTGATGAAGCTTTCCTTTCAGATTGCACTTGATGAATTCACAGAAGCTTGTGAAAAGAAGCAAAAACAAATGCCCAGATTCAGTGAGTCAGAGAAGACTTTTTTTAACTAGATTCTCTCATTGCCCTTTCTTTTCATGCCAGGTGCAGTGACAGCAAAATCAATTCAATTCACAGACTCCTCTCATCCTCTGGATCTTTGGATCAGTTCTTATTCCTCCCAGCCTCATTATTGCTTCTGAGGATGGAGTCCTAAACACCTGCCTCAGTTGAAACTTGAAGCAGATGCTTCAAGCACATGAAATTCTGAGGTTAATGCCATAGCCAAGACTTCAACCAAAGCTCTTTCTGCAGACCTGAGCTGATTGTTTTGCAGATGCCATGGCAGTTGCTTGTTCTTAACCAGTAATTACCAAAGCTAGTCAGCGTTCTGTTTATTAGACTATGCAAGAAGACGGGAGAGTTTTCAAGTAGAGCAGCAGTCTGGATGGGGATGGCAGTACCATAGTAGGAACTCCTCACTTATCTCAAATGAGTTTTGATTTTTGTCTTGTTATATAAAATGAGGATGAATAACTGTCATGGTTTAGCAAGGAGTTGCTTTTGTTTAGTAACAGGGGGAGCGGGTTGCAGTGAAGACCCGGTAAAAGTTTTTTAGACTCTCCCCCGACTCCTGGGTTCAGACCCACCCCCCGGCCCGGCTGGGCCAATCTGGCGCCTCTGCCATCACTATTTAGGGACGGGAATTTGAGGTGCCAGGCAGGAGGTGTAAGAGTGGTACAAGATGGAGGCGACCATGCGGACCCCACAGTCGGAGAAGGAGGAAGGATGGAGCATCAGACCAGAGACCCCTCTGCAAGCCGTGGTGAGAGTGCAGCCGGTACCCCTGCAACCTATGGATCAGCAGCAGCAACTTCATGTGAGTGTGCCCGGACGGGCCAGAGACTGTGTGGGGGAGGCGGTCATGGCACAGGACATGCTGGAGAGCCTGTGCACCGCAGAGCAGCCCCACACGAGAGGCAGAGAGGAGCAGCAACTTTTGGGACAAATGAGCATCGGTACAGCCCGTGCAGGGCTTTGGGACAAATGTGCGTCGGTGCAGCCCGTGCAGGGCTGCCATGTGTGTGTGGTACCTCACGGACTTGCAAGGAGGACTGGTGCGGAACCCACTTGCCCTGAGGTGAGACAAACGGCAGAAGCCACCAGGAACGGACTGACTGAAACCCCCACTCCCTGCCCCCCTGGGCCGTTCAGGGGGGCCGGAGGTATAAAACACCGGGATCAGGGCTCTGAGCCCGGGAAGAGGAGAGGGGTGGGGAGCAGGTGGTCTTAAAGGGCTGGTCGGACTCTTCATCTCTGTACCATTCTGTGTTGTTTTGTTTTGGTTCTGGTTTTTGGGGTTTTATGTTTTAGTTGGTATTAAATTGTTTTCTGTTTTCTTCCCCAAGCCCAGCAGCCTGGTCTGTTTTGTCCTGCACCTTAAGCGGCAATTAAGCCCTCCCTGCCCTTCAGCAATCCTTAAGTCTTCGGTACTTGAGGCTAATCGTGGTCTTTTGTTCCCTGAATGGGCCTAAACCACGACAATAACCTTGCTCTGTAGTACCTACTTGGAATAATAAGCTTCTGGAGGCACATCTTTACCATGCATGGTATTCATTTTGGTAGTACTAAATGCATTGTTACCTTTTTGTGCAAAGGTTAAGAAGAGTTGAAAATCAAACCCAAATGGAGCAAGACTGAAGATCACTTAGCAGAGACTCACAGCTAAAGTAATCCTGTTCCTTTGTTTTCAATGGATGTGTAACACCATGGTAGTGATAAGTTAGCTAACGAAAACTGCACAGAAATGGAAGTTAACCAGGGGGAAAAGCAAAACTTTTAGGTGTTTAGTACATTTTACTTGGGGACTGAGTAATTTCTGCCTTGCTGTGCTGAAAGAATGTCTTAAACAAAACTGTCACATTTGAGATGATGTGACAGAAATAGAGGACTGCAAATGCATGCCAGCTCTGAAGAACCTGAGAGGCAAACACGAGCAGATTAAGGCTAACTAACATGCTCCCATCGTTCTGACCCTTACCGGTATGTAGCAATTTAGAACAAATTCTGACTGCCAGCATAATCAAAGACATGAGAAAACGTAGCAAGAGTTTCCAAAAGTGGATTATACCTACCTCTGGTACAAAGGACAAATCTAGACGAAAAAAATATACTACTAGTTTGGAGTCCCTACTACTACTTTTGGATAGCCTTCAGTACTGTGTCCCAAAGGAAATGAGTAGTTCTGGAAAAGGGATTCTCATAAGACATAAAGGTGATGACAGTGCTGGCTAATGGGGAAAGAGGTCATGCTGCAAGGGGGTTATCAGGCTGAAAGATAGTTTGTAGTGGAGGTTTTTATGGTCAATACTCATCCTAATTTCTGTTAGTGCCATTTGGAAAAGACAGAAACATGCTAATGGCATTTGCTAGTGATTAAGGGGTTTCATCAGAGGAAGAAAGGGATGGACTGATGCAGTCAGTTCATTACAGATGGATTTTGCTGCTGCTTCTTCTCAGAGGGAGAATTCCTCACACTTCCCATTGCTACAGTGTGGGGTCCCTCCCACAGGAGACAGTCCTGCATGAACTTCTCCCAATGTGAGTCTTTCTCATGGGATACAGTTCCTCACAAACTGCTCCAGCTTGGGGCCTCCCACAGGGGCAGCTCCTCACACCCTGCCCCAGCATGTGCCATCCACCGGGAGAACCGTCCTGAGCCCCTCTCAGGATCACAAGTCCTGACAGCAAACCTGCTCTGGTGTGAGCTCCTCTCAACCCATGGGTTCCCAGATCCTGCCAGGAACCTGCTCCAATGTGGGCTTCCCACAGAGTCACAGCCTCCTTCATGCATCCACCCACTCTGGCGTGGGATCCAAGAGTTGTGAGGGGATCTCTGCTCTGTGGTGGCCTCCACAGGCTGCAGAGGCACAGCTGCCTTGCCATGGACTGCACCACAGGTCACAGGGGAATCTTTCTTTCAGTGCCTAAGCACCTCCTCCCCCTTCTCTACTGACCTTGGTGTCTGCAGATGGGTTTTCACATTCTCACTCCCTGTTGCTGCTGCAGTTTAGCAACTGCAGAACACTTCTCATTCCCAAATATATTGATCACAGAGCCATTACCTCAGTCACCAATTGGCCATGCCTGAGTCAGGTGCATGGACCATCTTAGAACTGACTGGCATTAGTCCTATCGGCTACAAGGGAAGCTTCTGGCAGACCTTTGTTTAAAGAAGCCGCCCCTGTAGCCCCCGTGCTACCAAAAACCTGGCCCAGGCAAAACCACTACACCTGTTATAGCAGAGAACTAGTTCCCCTGACCAGAAAGCCCCTTCTGATCCTAGGCTGTAGTATGATGGAATTCCAAGATGTTAATAATGCAACTGGCAGCAACTATCTATCAATAATATTAATAAGTGACTGGGATGACTGTGTGTTGCTTGTGACTGGATACCAACAGGAACACAGATGAATTTCATCTTTGTAAGATAAGACTCCAAATAAAAAGCGTGTCCATCTAGGCTTGATTTTCAGAGAAAGTTTCACCTGATTCCTGTTCATTTGGGTAGCATCCATATAGATAATCCAGACTAACCTGTTTTGTGGAGGTAAGATCAGAATCAGGTTCAATATCTTCACATAGGCCCAGGATATGCTAATTGTCAATATTAAGATTTTAACATTTTAAACATTTCTTGGCAAATTCCTGGAGAGAGATCACATCAGCTCCACAGTTATTAATTTACGGGTTTCCCACTGACCTTAGCTTAGCTCTGGGAATGGTGCCAGCACAATTACAGTCACTCTGAACAGGGCAGCCATAAAACACCTGTATCTACTCTGAAATTGTGACAGATTTTTCTCTTACTTAATGATGGAAAGATGCAGTTCTTCTTTGATTGGTTTCAAATAATGCAGGCTGGATTGGTCGTAACAAGATTGTTTCCAGTGAAAGAAGGAAAAGAAGTAAACTACCATGCAGATGTGTGCGTACACAGTACACTTACTCCATAGATAACCTTCAGGAAGTGCAGCCCAAGAAGATGCGTGAGAGGAAACTGAGCCAGGGTGACCTGAGCTAGTTACCTGGAAGATAAACAGCAGCGCTGGGAATCAAATTCAAGGGGCAGATGCTTGATTCAGTGTTGTTCTCACTGAGTGACGCTCCCTTCCTGGATCACGTCAAGGCCCTCTGCCTTCCTTCCTGTGAAGATGGGCAGCTGGACAGCAATGGCACCAGGTGGAGCTGAGTGCGTTCCTCACCTTGGAAAATCAGGCCCCTGGTGATTTTCTCTGACGTTAATTGGCTGTCAGACACTGCAAAAGGGGAGTCAACACATTTCCTGACCTAGGGTCTAAGATAGCATTTTCCAAACCCTGCAGTAAATTCAGTTTTGTTGCAGAGGAAATGCTGATGCAATCCAGCAGCAGCTGCTGCTCTCCAGCAGCTTCACAAAGATCTGGTATTATCGGAGGTGTGAGGGGGCAGTGCATGTAAATTGGCTATTCAAAGCTCCAGCCTCTTCAAAATGTCAGGCAGGACTCTGGGTCTTCACTCCAGACCTTCCCTGTCCCAAAAGAAACACCACTAAGGGCAGCTCCAAGAAAAGCCAGGGCACCATCCAGAAAATAAACCCCAGAGAAAGCAGCCTTTTCATGTGGGACCTCTGAGGGGGTGACTGCGTTCTCCAGGGTACCCAATTTATGAATCCTCTATCTCAATTGTGGAAATGTGGATTCCTCCTAAGTGTGAGTGAGAATGATAACAGCAATATTCTGAATAAATACATTGTGATGAGTCTAAAAGATCAGGTAATGCATGTATTCAAACAGACTAATTTAATCTATAGACAGATGAGGCTGGATGATTGAATTAACCTGGTTTAGTAAATTACTGTCTTTCAGTGGAGCTGTGAAAACTGACTGCACAGTGCTCTAGTCCCTTGCTTTTTGAAATAAGTCATATTAAGGGAAATCAAACACATTTGGTTTGCAGAGTGGAAGGGCTATTATTGTGGTCAGTTAAGCTGTCTCTGCAGATTCATGGTAACTCATTAACTCACAGGAAGATAATCCCATTCACTGACCTTTCTGTGCTTTGGGTGTGCTTGTGGCACTGATGATTTCTTCTCCCCAAGAAATTAGCAAGTATTGTTTATTTGTCTGGGGGCTCAGTGGTGAAAAAGGAAGATGCTGTGGCAATCTCCAGAGAGGAGATGGTGAAAGATTAGTGCATTGCTGCTCACAGAACTGCACTGGAGTTGTGCTCTTGTACCAACAGAGATGTTTGGTCAAACCACCTAAAAAGTTGAACCACGTTTGTCAGACCTAGATGATGACAAACTTCATTCTGCCATGCTCTTTCTCTCCCTCTACACTGCTCTCCTGAGATTCCCTCCCATAGTGCTGCATCCAACTCTGGGGCTCCCAACATAAGGAGCACATGAAGCTCTTACAGTGAGTTCAGAGGGGACCATGAGGATGTTCATGGGGCTGGAGCACCTCTGCTATGAAGACAGGCTGAGACTGGAGAAGGGAAGGCTCCATGGAGACTTTATAGCAGCCTTCCAGCACCTTCCAGCACAACAAGAAAGGTAAGGAGGGACTCTTGACAAGGGCATGGAATAACAGGACAAGGTGTGATGGCTTCAAAGTGGAAGAGGGGAGATTTAGATGAGGTATTAGGCAGAAACTTTTTCATGTGAGGGTGGTGAGGTACTAGCATAGGTTGCAGAGAGAGGTTGTGGCTGTCCCATCACTGGAAGTGTTCAAGAGCAGGATGGACAAGTCTGTGAGCAACCTGGTCTAATGGAAGGTATCTCTGTCCATGGCAGGGTGTTAAGACTAGATGTCCCTTCCAACCAAAACCAGTCTATGGTTATATGTCTAATCTTTTGTCCGTTATGGTCTGGAATTTTAGTCTTTTAAATCTGTTTGGCTTTTTTTTAATGCAAAATGATTTGGTGAAAACAGACTTGTTATGCATCACAAGTTGTATTTTTGGTCCTCAATACGGCCACTCACCACCTGAGCTCATGAGTGGTGGCCACAGGGGAGCTGCTCCCTCTGCATAGCCTAAGCGCAGGTCTGTGGAATCACCCTTGGGCACTATGGTGGGGGTCATGGCCTGCCAGCCCACAAAGGTTTTAGATGTTGTAGGGAACAGAGTTCCCCCAACCTCTCCCCTCTTGTCACCCCAGCTCTCAACCATATGGTCACCTGCCACTCAAATCTCACCACAGGATCCTGCTGCCTCTCCTATCCTATCCCTGTTCTTAATGCCGTGCCCACCTGTGATGGGTTTGTGCGGAGCTGCTTGTGCTTGGTAACAGGGGGAGGGGGCTGCTGTGCTGCCTCTATAAACAGTTCTCAGACATTCCCCCAGCTCTGGATTTGGACCCATCTCTGGCCTGGCTGGGCCTATCTGGTGCCTCTGCCATCACTATTTAAGAACAGAAGTTTGTAATGCGTAGGAGGAGGTGGAAGAGTAGGGCAAGACGGAGGTGATCACATGGACCCCACAAGGATGGAGGGAGGAGCATCGGACCAGAGACCCGCCCTGCAGACCACAGCGAGGCTGCAGGCTGTGCTCCTACGACACATGGAGGGCAATAGCAGGACAAATAGTTGCCAACAGCTCTGGGAAGACCCTGTGCCTGAGGGAGTGAGAGCTGCAAACCCCATGCCAGAGGTGGTGAGTTGTTTCAGACTCTGACTCAGAAGAAGTGGAGAGAAGCTGCAGCCCTTGGGATGAACACACATGAGATCAGGCAGTGCAGGCCTTTCCTGCATGAGAGACCTTGTGCTGCAGCAGGAGAGGACTGGCAAGGAGTCTCCCTCCTCAAGGTGAGAGAAGTAGCAGGAGCCATCAGGAAAAGACTGAAGCTCCCACTCCCTGCACCTCGGAGCCATTCAGGGGCACAGGAGATAATGACACCAGGATCAGGTGCCTGAGTCCTGGAAGAAGGGAAAGGTAGAGGGAAGAGGATCTTAAAGGGGCTGTATGCACTTTTCATCATCACCCTACCCTGTATTGCTTTTGGTTGGGTATTTGTTTGTTACAGTTTTGGTTGGTGGCAAATTAAATTAATTTCTGTTTTCTTGCCCGAGCTGCGTAGTCTTTTCTGTTTTGCCTGGGACCATAAGCAGCAAGTGAGCTCTCCTTGTCTTTCAGAGGTTCCAAAGGCTGTTCACGATTACGGCTGATCAAAGTCCTCCAGAGGGGCCTAAACCAGGACCCCAGCCCTGCCCTCCTCACGCTGCTCCTGCTGTTTACGCTGCCTGTCTTCCTCCTGAAAGCACCTTCCTCTGCTCTCATAGAGTCACAGAATCGTGGGGTCAGAAGGGACCTTCCAGCGCACACCGTTTCAGCCCCCTGCCACGAACCGCGACACTTGAGCAGGCTGCTCACAGCCCCATCACTGGCCCTTCGTGCCTCGGACGGACTCTTCTCCCGACCGCCCAGGCCGCGGGGAAGCCGCACTCGGCAGCGCCCGCGGCACCCGCCGCTGCACACGGCTCCGGGCCGGCGGCCGGGCGGAGGGAGGCGGGGCCGGGCGGAGGGGGGCGGGGCGGAGCGGCGGGGCCGGCTCAGGCCAGGGGCTCGCGGCGGCTGCAGCGGCGTTGCCGGGTGACGGGACGCTTAGCCGCCCCCCTCCCCCGTGCGGATCCGCTCGGCTCGGCTCGGCCTGGCCTGACCCGCCGGCAGGAGCCGGCAGCCCTTCCCCGCCGGTAGGCAAGTGGGGAGGGCCGTGCTTCTCGTCCGCAGCAGGGAGGGAAGGAACGGGGTGGCCGTGTGTGTGGTGGGTGTGGGGAACAGCACAAGGGCTGATTTCCCTGCTTTTACCCAATGTTTGTAAGGGAGGCCTTTGTGGTGACCACGTCACTGGTGTGGTACCCACCTAACGCATCCCGGGGTGCAGACCCCAACAGTCTGTGTTGCTGTGGCAAGACCTTTGCGGAGGTGGAAAGTGCTGGAAGGCCTCCATTCATGAATCTGGTGGGTTTAATGTTTAAGCTTTCTAATTCGCTGGAGCTCTGAGGAGGAAAATGGTGATAACTACTCCTGGGCATTTGCTGGTTGTAGAAGCATCTCTGACTGTTTCATATCGAGCAGGGAGGTTGGACTCAATGCCTTCTAAAGGTCCCTTCCAACACCTACCATTCTATAATTCTATGAAGAAGAACCTGGCTCCTCCACAGCTTCAGCTTTAACAGCTGGAGAGATGCACCGATGCCAGGTTTAAAGGCTGCAGCTCTTGCAGAGAGATCTCAGATGTGGTCACTGTCCTCCCTGCAGCCTCTTTGTGGTGTGGAGAATTGTTTGGGAGTGAACCCACTGTCAGCAAGAGACTCGCAATATTCATAGTTTTTAGCAGATGGTAATTGGGTACCTTATCTCTGCCTGTCTGTGAGGCCTGTGCTAATCTGGCTCTGCACTCACCTTCTATAGCATTGGTTCCTTATGTAAATGTTCCTGCTCACTTATTATTTTTCATTCTGGATGCTTTTACAGGGGGAAATTTTCTAATCAGTGATATAGTGAAACTGTCTTAAATGGGGACTTCAGCCCTTTACCCTGTGCCAGCCTAATGGTGACGTTTTCTCAATATAGGTTCAACTTACTCCTGCAGCCTAGGACATGACTCTTCTGTTCTTTGAGTAAATAATTGTTCAGTAAATAACAACTTCTGCAAATGCATAGATTCTTCTGTATCAAATCCTTCACCTTCTCATGATCTCCTGGGGAAACTGTTTCCACTTCCACTTTAATTAAGCTCTTCTTAGGCTGTACTGCTTCATGTTAGACTTTTAACTTCATACTATTGAGCTTGGACTTCTGCTGCTACAGTAGATAAAGTTATCTTTTATTATTAATTGCAGAATGCTAAGTGTCTCTTGTTTTTTTTTTTCTTTTTCCCATTGAAGATTGTGTTCTTACTATTGTTTTATCAGAATATGGAGCCATCCAGTAAGAAACTGACCTGTGAGCATCTGTGTCATCCAAGATAAATGGAGATGAATGGCTAGGACTAGTAAATGAAAATGTCTGTGAGAGAGGGATGGGAAACACACAAGGCAGAACAGCAGTAGCATTGAAAGAAAAGGTAAAATAATTGAAAATTCACAGATGACTCAAGATGTTTCAGAACTTTCTTTATTACTCTCTCATTTCATTTTATTTCTCTATTTTGTGTTATTTTGTCCAATTTGAATTTGCCTGAAAGAACTTGGATTAAACATGCAGCATACAGGCATATCATCTCTCAGAGTTGCTGCCATGAGTAGGTTTTGTTGGATGAGGGTGTTGAGTTTCTTTCCTGGCCTTTGTGTTCTCTCTCTCAGCTTTAACCCTGAGAATTACCATGCTGCTGAAGGTCTGACCTCTCAAGAGACTGGTGTGAGACCATCCACCTACTGAATTCATTAATTTAATCGTACACCACCATTGGTGGAAGAAAGAACAGGCTCTGCCGGGGCCCTGGAATGCCATCAGCTTGTTCTTGCACAACTCAAAGGATCTGATCCTTGTAAAAGCAGGACTTGGATTCCGTGTGAGACCAGCTGTGTGCTTAGCACTGGACTGAAGTAATATTATTATTATTTACTATGATGACATTGCATGTGCTTATCCAACTGAGACTCCTTAGAGGACATAGGTAAAGAAACCACATTTATTCTCTGAGTCTGAAGTAGTATAAAACTTAGTGCAGCAAAATAGTATCATTATGTGATAGAAGTTTGAAATTGCTACATTTGTCACTAAAGGGAGTGGTTTAATATTTATTTCAAAGGATTTATGAAGAGATGTTTTTTAAAATCAGAATGTTCATGATCGTTTTACAGAAATTAACATAGGTACATTGGCATAATTGTAATTTGCTAGCAAAATGGTCAGTGTTGTATACCTTCTGTAGATTCATATGTTGGCTTAAGAAACAATTGGCAGCAAAAATAATTTGATACTGGTAGGGCCACAAGTACTTGCTATAACAGAAATCAAAAATATTCAGAAGACCAGATTTACTGTGGCAGATATAATAAAGGCTAGTGGATCTGTATGAACAGGACAAGATTGTGGACTCTGGCCAATTCAAAGCAGCATTATCTGATATTCTGTTTGACCAACCTGATAGCCTTCTATGAGTGCATAACTGGCTGGCTAGATGAGAGGAGAACAATGGATATCATCTACCAGCTTTTGACAGGTCTCCCATAACATCCTCATCAGAAAGCTCAGGCAGTGTGGCTTGGATGAGTGGACAGTGAGGTGGATCAAGAGCTGGCTGAATGACAGAGCCCAGAGGGTGGTGATTAACTGAGTTGGAGGGCTGGGGCCAGTGGAGTTCCACAGGGATTAGTTCTGGGGCCAGTCTTGTTCAACATCTTCATCAATGACCTGGATGAGGGGACAGAGTGTCCCTCAGCAAGTTCCCTGATGGCACCAAACTGAGAGGACTGGCTGATTCACCAGAGGCCATTCAGAGGGACCTCGACTGGCTTGAGAGTTGGGCAGAGAGGAACCTCATGAGGTTCAACAAGGACAAGTGCAGAGTCCTGCACCTGGGCAGGAACAACCCCATGCAGCGGTAAAGGCTGGGGTCGACCTGCTGTAGAGCAGCTCTGCAGAGAGAGATCTGGGAGTTCTGCTCAACAGCAAACTAAAGATGAGCCAGCAATGTGCCCTCATGGCCAAGAAGGCCAATGGCATCCTGGGATGCATCAAGAAGAGTGTGGCCAGCAGATCAAGGGAGGTTCTGCTCCCCCTCTATTCTGCCCTGGTGAGGCCTCATCTGGAGTCCTGTGTCCAGTTCTGGGCTCCACAGCTCCAGAGGGAGAGGGAATTGCTGGAGATAGTCCAGCACAGGGCCACCAAGATGATCAGGGGACTGGAGCATCTTCCTTATGAGGAAAGGCTGCGGGAACTGGGGCTGTTTAGTCTAGAAAGTTCAATTTAAACATAAGGAAAAACTCTTTCACTGTTCAGGTGAGGGAGCCCTGGCACAGGCTGCACAGGGAGGGTGTGGAGTCTCCTTCTCTGGAGGTTTTCAAAACCCGTCCGGACATGTTCCTGTGTGACCTGATCTAGATGAACCTGCTTCTGCAGTGGAGTTGGACTAGATGATCTCTAAAGGTCCCTTCCAACCCTACCATTCTGTGATTATGTGATACTTTTAAAAAATAGATACTTCAGAAACCACTTGTTTGTTTGGTTGGAGCAGTATTTGAAGTATAGTGTAACACTGGCTGTTTAATCTCACGTTTTTCCGCATCTTGAATTTTAATTTATTTTTTTTAAAGTAGGGTTCTTTGATTTATCTTTTTTTCAAAGTGATGAACAAGGGTGAAAAAAATATCTATAGAATGGAGGAAAAGAGCATTAAATTACTGTGGTAGTTCTCTGACAATATCACCCTGCAGTTAGTAAAAAAGATAAACAGCGTTAAAATCTTTTGGAAGAGGATTTGATCTGTTGACCTGCTTCTGTATGGTGGTTGGACTAGATCATCTCTAAAAGTCCCTTCCAAACCCTACCATTCTATGACTGTATGATTTGAACACAGCATAAATTCATGTGCTGTCTCTGTGGCTTTATCTTGACTCTTATGTACTGTTCTGATCATCCTGGAGGGTAGATGGCAGAACTGATATTGTTTCTGTGAAATACAGCAGAGAAGAGCGATGGACAAAAAGTAAATGAGACTTTTCAACTGGAGAAGGAAAGAATGCAAAAGAAAGTTATAAAGGCTATAGCATGAGATATATGTATATACACATATATTATATATGTAATGAATGGCACGGGCAGATAAATAAATCTTCCATAATTCTGTCTCACTGCTTTTGACCTCATTTATAAATTGAGCCTCCTCAACAACCTATGCCAGGGTCTTCCACAATTTAAACAAATGTGATGCAAAAATGCCCTTTCTCTTTTTTAAAAAACTTCTTCCTGATATATCTCACGTGGTTCCTTTAATCCTTGGGTGATTCTTTGTCATGTCTTGGGACCCGCCAAATAATTGCTTCCCTGCACATCTCCCCAGCTGTGAAACACAACACCTTCTTTGGTTTAGGAAGTTACAGAGCAGCTGACGTCCAGAAATTAGAACAGAATATCAAGGAAGGATTGCTTTGAACTACCTCTACTTCCAATGCTGTGTTTTAAACACCTTCTTCTGACTCCAGTAGCTCACTGGACGTCTGCCTTGACCTAGCAGGATGGTTTAGAATGATATCTCCTTAGTAGCCTAAATTGATTTTTGCAAAATCCTTTTCACTGTTAGTTTTCTGCCCTTACTAAAATTTTGGGAGTGTTTGTTACTAAGTAAGCTCCTACAAGTTCAGCTAGAATTCATCTCTTCTATGCAATGTATCCCATGTGAGCAGCACACTGGAGATCAGCAACATCACAGTGTTGAAAATGACCCTACAATTGGCTTTGTAGGCCATGGAATCTCATTTCCATCACTTTAATTACCTTATAAAATGGCCTGAAAATTGTTTGGGCACAACAGAGTACTTTGAAACTCAGAAATGCCATATATGATGCATTTTCGTCCTGCACAGAAATTGGGGTTTTAAAAGGCTCACAAATGCAATGCATGAATAGCTGAAGAATGAAAGTCTGGTTTTACTGTCCTTTTTTTACCTGGAATCTTGAAATGCTTCTGAATGGTGGATTTGCTTTGAAGACAAAAAACATAGATTTTTTTCTTCTCTGCAGCTTTGGGCCATCCCTTAGCTCAGGGTCCATGGGGCGGAACAGCTTGTGAATGAGCAACACTGTTTAAGCTCAATCTGAGTCTGCACTTACCTGCCCAGGAAGACACTGCATCTCTGTGAGTCTCAGCAGACTGAGCTGCATTGTGATACTCATATCTTAATGAGTGGAGAGAGCTTGCAAGACCTTTGAGCATGGAGGAGAAACTGGGGAAGGTACTAGAGAAAGGCAGCTTACCCAGCTGCTTCATATTGATGTGCGGGAGTGGCAGCTGGTGATGGACTCTTGCCTGAAGGCCTAGGTGAAGAGAGCAAGGCTAAGTTAGGAGCAGTGTTTGTGCAGGGTGAGAAGGTTTCACATGTAACATGGCCGATGAAGAGCAGATCAATGTTCAGCCTGATTGTAGACCACATCTTGCAGAGATAGTGTGAGGAAAGAACATACGTTTAGAGGAGGCTGATGGCAATGCTTTTGTTAATACTTTAAAGGATGATGGTGGCTGCTTTTATCTTGGATTAGCCAAGTGATGAACTTTGTGCTTGAGCCATCCCCCTATTTGCTCCATGCAAAGTTGTTCATGGGAATGACTTAGATTTCCTCTTGGAGCTTGGAGAATATGAATAAGTGCCCATGACATGAAGAGGAGTTTGTGTGCTCTAAAACTTGTCTGTTTCTCCTAGCTATATCTGTTGATCTAAAAAAAATACTGACTCTGCAAAACCTTACTCTGTATATATCCTTTCTCTGTATCTTCAGTAACATGCCTAGCATCCTCAATTTAGGTAATTGCTGAACTGGGTCTTTTGAATGCAAAGAGGGCAAATGAATGACCTGGCTGATGTTTTAGAAAAAAGAACTGTTTAGGTCATTGTCCTTTGAAGGTTAACAGATTATCCAAGAGACATTAAGATAACCTATGGTGTATTAAACATGGGATCAAATCTTAACTCGGCTTGGCAGGATGCACTTGCTTGTACATTCTGTCTTCTGAAATAAGAGTAGGATCTTGTAGGTGAGGCCCAAAAAGAAGGAGATGAAGCATTTCCTGACAAAATTCTTCATTAAGTTGATGCTGTGGTTTAGATTAACATCAATACATTGGGAATAGTTGGAAAGAATAGCATTATAGTTGAACACTTTTTGTATTAGAGGAGTTGAAACTGCCATGTTAGACTTGCCTAAACTGATTCTTTTCCCAGATCTTCTGCTCCAGTGACATCTACATTTAAGGCAAGATCAGTATGCATGACAGGCACAGCTATGCTGGTTCCTGTGTACCTTGTAATTAGCTGTCCATGACAGGACCCCTACAGAAGGATGGGAGTATTTTAAAGAGAGCAGCCTTGTTTCTCACTTATTTAACATCTGGGCACTGCTGGATACATGAAGAGCCAAATGCAGCTTCCTGACCCCTGGCTATCTTGCTAAAGTTCAAATGGTGAGGAGCTTACTCTTATCTCCTCCACTAACTGAAAAGAACCTAAGCTCGTTTGATAGCCTTCTGGCAGTGAAGGTGGCAATTTGTATCTCTGCTTTTCTATAGCCCTGTTGTTCACCAGCCCCCCCCCCCCCCCCCGACCTGCCCTGCATTCTGCCCCCTGCTTTGCTTTCCTTAGACTGCTGGTGGAGAGAAGGTGAGACAGGGAGACAGACAGCAGAATAGCTTCCCGAGACAGTTTCTTGCATCAGGAAATTGACCTATGTAAGAAAAAAAACCTCTTTATCCCAGCGTCTTGCAGTTTCAGCTAAGGATTTAGGTGATCCGTGCTCATCCATAGTCTGCAGATTTGCTCTGTGGAGACTGTGAATAAATGTCTGTAGCCAGACAGGAATTGCCACTGATCCACTCCCATCATGGGGCTCTAAAAACCAAAACCAATTGATTTGGCTTTGATTTATTGTTTTTTTTTCACACACAATAGCATATATAATAGGGAGTGATCTGCTTTTTATCCTGCTATGAGTACACTGTTTGACAGGCAAGCTCCAGAGTGATTTCGTTTAGACACATTCCTAGCACACGTAACAAAACATCTCTCATCGCCTTGCAACCTCCTCAGCAGGACCTGGGATAGTATTACAGATCCTGCTTCTTTAATACACAAAATTTGTAGACGTATGAAGAATAAATGGGTGGCATTTAAATGCATTGTCTATTTATTTATTACTGCTATGTTTTTTAAGAATATTAAGTACCTTTTATTTCAAGGATGTTGACTCAAACCTAAGCTGGGTTTTTAGGATGCATTTTCTTCTCTGACATCACTCCTGCTTTGGAGGATGGTGCAAATTGAAATCAAATCTGTGCATTGAGGTACTGGAGCATGTCCAAAGATGAGCAATGGAACTGGTCTGGAGCACAAGTCTGATGAGCAGTGGGCTGAGGGAGCTGGGAGTGTTAGTCTGAAGAAGAGGAGACTGAGAGGAGTCATAGAGTCATAGAATCATAGAATGGTAGGAGTTGGAAGGGACCTTTAGAGATCATCTAGTCCAACTCCCCTGAAGAAGCAGGTTCACCTAGATCAGGCCACACAGGAATCTACCTGACAGGAGGTTGTAGTGAGGTGGGAGTCGGTCTCTTTTCCCAAGTAGCAAGTGAAAGGACAAGACGGAATGGCCTCAAGTTGTGCCAAGAGAGATTCAGATTGGAGACTGGGAAAAACTTTTTCTCTGAGAGGGTTGTTAGACACTGGCCCAGGCTGCCCAGGGAGGTGGCGGTGTTCCCATTCCTGGAGATACTGAAAAGCCATATAGCTGAGGTGCTAAGGGCCATGATTTAGTGGTGAGCTTGACAGTGTGAGGTTTGTGGTTGGACTTGATGACCTTAAAGTTTTTTTCCAACCAAAATGATTCCATGAGGGTAATACAAACTCCATGAAGTTCTAAAGGACTTTCCTGGAGGACTGTGTGGGACAGAGATCCCAAGGCTTGCCTACCATCATCATGATGACTGTAGAGCAGGATTTACATGTTGTACCCAAGGACTGCTAGGCTGTCTTATAGCTTATAACAGCACAAATAAGGAAGGTAAACAATGAGGAAAATCTGCACACTTGTTTTATGTGCAAAACCAAGGCCTCAAACTGAGCAGTTAAATAAACCCATTGTTGTACGCATTCAAGTCACACAATGTCATTGAAGTCAGTGAATTTTTAAATATGTTAGATGAGATATTGATGCCTTTATATTTCAGCATTCTCATAAAAGCTATTTTTCTTCAGTGAGGCACTCAAGCGGAATATTTATGAATGCTTTTTACAGTATTTACATGATCCCTTGGTACTGAAGTAGCATTACTGAGGTAGTCATTACCTCCTTCTTCTCAACAAAAACAAAAGATGAAAACCAGAACATTAGGTCATATATGGAAAAGAAAGAGTCACATTAATATCAGGGCAGATGTTTTATTTTTTGACTTTTTAGAAGTTGCACCTGCTAAAATAGACTGATGTGTGGCAGGATACTTTATATTGCATAAATGTAGTAGGAACTGTTTTTGCCATTAGGGGTGGATTATTGTAACAGTAGTTTCCTGATGACATCATAGTAAATTCCAGCTGCCTCAACATTTATTTTCCAGAAGAGGTTATCTGTAGTGCATTTGCACAAAATTACACTTAAAAGGGCACTCATAATCCCCTTGGGACTTATAAATCAAACCTTTTTTTCAAATCCTTAGTAAGCATAGAATTCTCTGTTTTCATTCTGTGGTAGGGGTAACAGTGTGGGCACTGCTGTAATTTGTGATGCTGGATTAAACAAATAAAAATTGCATTGTGCAGGACAGAGAAATTAAGTCTGCAGTGCAAGCTTCCTGTCATAGAAGGATAGGTAGCACCATGGTTCTCAAATGGTTGTTTCTAGAGAATTTTTAGGTTGGTGACATAACGATAATGATGTGCAGATTGCAGTATCTTCCCTGAAAAGTCTTTCCTCTCTGTCCCGTGGAGCTTTTGGAAGATATGGGTAGCCACAGAGCAGAAGAGATACTGATTGAGAAGCTAGCCTAAGGGAACAGAGATTCATTTTTGTATGGGATGTTAATATAGAGAGGTACGTGTCTTTCCTGGTGTAAATCTGGATTGATTACTATTGTTTGGGGTTTTTTTGTTTTTAAACAGTAACCTTATTGTTTGGATAAGCTGTTCAGATAGTATCTTCAAGGCTGCATTAGAAATTATAATGCCTAGGCACACAATTCAGTCAGCCTTTTCCAGACTTAAGAAGCTATAATTAATATGGAGTCAAACATTTCTGACAATTGCTGTATTTGAAATGGGTATTAATATATATTTGATGAAGAATACATAATCCTATCATTGACTCTTCAATAAATATTGTTGCAGGACAATAAAATCTTGGAGTTTTACCAGTTTCAAACCCTAAGAACATCAGAAAACTATTCTCTGAAAATTTCTTTCTAGCAAGTTACAACATTGTGCAGGGATTTCGAATAACATGTTGTTCCAAGGATCATTTAATTTTTATAAGGACCTTTATTAGCTGTATTACTCTATAGATGTTGAAAATGTCATCCAGTTTTTAATGAAATTTCACAAGTCTGTGAACTGACTAGCTTATCATCATCATGCTCACTCTGGGAAGGAGAGCGGCAGCAGTGGGGAAAGTTGGCAGATGAACTGTTCCTCGAATCCAGAAACTTCCATCTCACTGCTCTGGTGCTTGATTTCTCCTGCACTCAGTGATTACCTGATTCTAGTTATCCACACCTGTGAGAGCATGAACAGTCAAGACTTGTGATGCAAATCCTGCAAAAACTAATTCACTGATTTCTTCCATTCTTTTATTCTGCTCAGTGTTCACATGTAGGACAAAACCCCATTTTTTCCCAGCCATTTCCTCTTTCCCTGACATTCCTATCTAGTTTCTGCTGTTGCTTTTGCTCTCCCATTGAATTTATTGAAGGTTTGTGGTAGGTGCAGCGAGCTTCCTTTTTGTGGGTCCCACAGAGTCTTGCAGGAATAACCTGCATTACTGTTCAGCTATAGATCCAACATAGATCTATTGCAGCTGTTCTTCTCTGTGGAGTAAATCTTCAGGTTAAGGACTTCCAGACCTCTTTAATGACAATGAAGCCTTCCAGTCCCTGTAAATTGTCCCACTGAGCCTAACACCCATTTGGGTCAGTGGTTGGTTGTTCCATGCATTGGACAGAGCCATCAATTTCTCCTTTGCTTTTTACCATTTTAAATGAGTGGGTGAGGTGGCTTTATTGGCATGATTGTACCTGTATCAGAAAGGCAAGCAGACCCAGTCGAAAAGGGCAACCTAGGCCCTATATCTGTGCAGGAAGATGAGTTTTGTGCCAGGCCTCCTCACTGCTACACAGTGCTGGAGATTTCAGAGGTTTATGGATTTTTGTGTCAGGTTGTACCTCACCAATGGGATTCCTGCTTTTCTGTGATCCTCATTTTGAGTATGTTATTTTGATCCATTTTCAGGAGGAGATACTTTCTACTCTGAAGAAAGTTTTGACGTGATTGAAGCATGTAAAAAAAAAAGTCAGTTTTGTTTGCTGACAATAACTCCATTTGATCTCAGACAAGTTGCAATGAAAATACTTTTCTTCTCACTAATCCAGTGTTGCAATAATTAGAAGCAGCAGATCAGTAGTGGGAAGTATAGGACTGGAAGTATTACTTCAGTTATTAAGCCACAAATTGATCTCCTTAAGTAAGTGCTGTATCGACACATATTTCAAAGATTGGAGGGTGTTCCGAAATGCAATAGTGACAGACTAGGGAAATGAGAGCAATAATTTGTTTTATGCAAGTGTATTAACTCTTTATAGCCCAAATAGACACAATCCTGGTACCATCTCAGTATGTTTGGTACTCACACATCACATCCCTGATTTCTGACTGTTGCTGCATTTGGCTCCAATAATATACAGGACAATTTCTGGATAATAATGATGCTTGCTTGAATTAGAAAGAACCACCAGTACTTCCACATGTTCCAACACAAGTTTTGTGCAACTGTCAAAGTATTACAGCATTTATATGGAAGATAATCTAATCCAGGTCAGTTATTGACTAAAAGAATTCTTTACTAGGAAAACAATGACAGCAGCAGATGACCTTCTTATGACATAACATTCTGGAATTTCCTTGGACAACTGATAACTGTTGCAACTCAGTGTACTGACTAAATCATGCTGACTTCCTCTGAAGAAAGTAGAGGAAAAAAAAAAATCTGGAATTCTTTGGGGGAAAAAAAAAAGAGAGCTAATAGAAATTTATGTGTTGTTATTTTTCTTACCAAAACTAAGACATATAGTGTTTTTGAGATCATTTTACCCTCTTGATGGGCAGAAATATGAAAGTTGTCCTTATACTACTATAGACACACTGAGCTTTTAGAAGCTACAAATGTCACTGCTCAGTTCATTTTATGGTGTTTCTAGAATAATCCATTAAGAAAGCATAAAAGGAGTAATGTACCTTTGAAGAGTTTGTTCCTGAATATGTTTTTTTCAGTGTTGAACATTGCTGTGGCTCAAATGTAGTACATTTGGGAAGTAGGCTTCTCTTCTAGGAGTGCTTGCCAGGTATGTGCAGTGATCCAAAACCAGTACTTTTTGCTTTCTGTGGGTTGCCTCTGCCCTGATGAGTGTATTGAAGGAGCACTTAGGAGTGTGAGGTTTCAGTTCCTCTGTTCCTAATGCTGGAGATCCTGCAGGGAGAGGGTTAGTGGATTGTTAATTTTTTGTTGTTCTTCATATCAGGGCTGCTAGTTTTTTGGACAAGTACTCAGTCTTTTGAATTTCTTTTGCTAGTGAGGAGATGAAGGCTTCTGACTGGATGTGAATAGTCAGAACAAGAAGTCTGTGGTGTAAACCTTTCACTTGCTAACTGGTCAGTTTTCTCAAGTACAGATGACTAGCTGAGCAATCAGAGCTTGATCTATTTTTCCTAACAGACATCACTCCTGTGTTTAACTGATAATTAGTATGAGAGGGAAGGAAGGTGGTGATTCTCAGGTCTTGGCCACCACTGAAGCCTTGTCATCCAGTTATGATTAGCTTGATTATTTAATTACTTTTCCAGCACAAAGAATAAGTATTGCTTCACAGTGGAGAAAAGAGGAAAACTGCAGGTGTCCCTTCAGCAGAGCAAGAAGGCTTTTCTCTCATCTAGCCTTTTGTTGTTACAGCAACATTTCCAGCTGCGCTACTTCCTTGCTGCCAAGTAGTAGTAAATAGCTGTATAAATCATAGTAATGCTTGTACCATTCAGGTACACCTGATTGCTTTTTAACTGTAATGGGTTTGCATACACTTATTCTCATATTTTGAAATTAATTGTTAATATTTTAGTCAAAGGAATAGCTCTGGGAATGGAAGAATGAACTCTTTCAAAGTGCTTCATCTTGAAACTTCGTCTTTCGTTCCTCACTTGAAGCACACGTAGCTTTGTTTTAATTGTATTTTAATTTTATTTACTCAAAACTCTCTTCAGTATTGGAAGGCCGTAATCATGGTCTGCCCGACCCAGAGGGCAGCCAGTAATGGTGCAGGTACATTTAATTTAGGATAGCAAGTACAGACTGCTGCTGTCCATGCTACCTACAGGCAGAGCTCAAAACACTGACGAGAAGTGGTGCTGGCACATGATCATGGTGCTGGCACTTACAGCCTGGAGCCTGGCAGTTTTGCTGAGTGCTGCCCATGTTTCTCAAGAGGGGATGTGTAGGTAGGAGGTTCATGTGGATGGGAAGTTCATTGCCACTGAAGAAGGCTGAGTGAAACAGTGAGAAGACTGGAAAGGACTATCATCCCAAGTTGGTTGTTCTTGACTACCTTCTTTGTACAGAGCCATAGGTATATCTGGCTTTTTGTGTAACTGCAAACAATAGTTTCCTGTAAAAGCTCACACTCTAGGCTGAATGAAGTGTGGGACTAGGATAGCTCTTGAGCGTGAGCAAGAGTATATGTTACATGATGCATTACTTTGGGTTCTTCCTGATGAAAGAAACCTGTAGGCGCTTCCTGACTTGCGATGGGAGAGGAAATAGATTTTGCTGAAGGGAAAATAATACATATGGGGAAAAAAATCAGGCCGCTTGTTATCCTTTTGTTCACAGCATATTAAGATGGACCTGAAGTGGAATCCTGACAGAGTTTCTCATCCAGTCTCAGCTGCAGTCCGGGTGACTGATTTGAGTTGGCGAGGCAACCTAAATCCCAGTCTGCTGATTAAAGATGATGGAGAGCTACTCGTGGATGAGTACCTGTCCCCCAGGAAACTGGTGAGTAGACCTCCAACTTCTTAATGAAGTACAAGTGGCAAACTGGCATGTGCAGAGCTGAGTTAACCTTCCAGCTGCTCTTGTGATGATTGCAGATTGTTGCATACATGACAGACTTCTCCATAAAGTAGATTCTGTCTTATGGAAATTTATCAAATGTTTGTCTTCCTTTCACCCCGTTTCATGTCAAAAATATTCCCAGCATGAATGCCTCTGTCTTTATTGCTACATTTCTTGAAGCAGCATGAAGAAAAGTATGGGTAGTGTAATTATAATTTAAGCAGATCTCATTAATACCATCTGAAGTACCTTGAATCTTAGCATTAGTAAAAGCTCTTTACATTAACCTCATTGTAAAGATTGGTAATGTAACTTTAAAAGCACAACTTTTTTTCTGAATTAGTGGGATTATCTGCCCTGCTAAGAAGTCGATTATAATATTCTGCAAGTGCTAGAAGTATTTCCTATATGTATCAAAGTGTGTGAGGTTTCAAAGCACATTTGAAAGCCACGTTCCTTTCTGTCCAATGGAAATTATTTTGGCATGCTGCCTATTGAGACAATAACATGCTGAAATCTTCATGAAGGAATTCACTCTGTGAAATATTTGGGAAGAAATATTTGGTTGCTTATTGCTCTGTATTTACTCAGGCCTAATTAAAGGTGAAAACCTTTGGGACATGTAGAAGCCGAGAAAATAGCCACACTTATCTCTGCTAAGGGAAGGGAGAGCTGAGAGCAAAAGTAAAGAGGAGAAGGTACAGCTTTCTGGGTTGCAGAACTGGGTAGAAATTAGTGAGAGACAGATGGGGCCAAGGCTGTGGTCTGCGTGGTCTCAGTGGGCAGGATGGTGATCACAGTGTCCAGAATCCTCTGCACTGATGGACAGACAGCGGCTTCTGCAGGGAACACGATCTAGCTGCACGTTTATGTCACTCCCTAACAGTCACAATTTTGACTATACATTGTAGATTCTAGCTCTCAGATTAGACTGTTTTCTTAGGGCACGAACCAAAGCCCATTAGAGTAATGAAAACTGCTGCCCTCTGACTTCAACATACAGAATTAAACCCTTAGGAAGTTCTTTCTTTGGTGAAATTCTTCTCTTCTTGAAATTCTTTTGCTTTTAGTTCACAGTAAATTGTTACCCACATCCCATGAAGCTGCAGTACATTATTTTATAACATTTTAAAAAATATAAATCAGAATTTAAGTTCCCCTCAATTTTTACAAATGGGAAAGAACCTTTATATTATTCATATGTATACTCTTGAACTTAATCAAGTGTTGTCTCTTTAAGTTTATGTGTAACGTTCATAAGGATTTCCATTTCAAAGACTCTTTTAAATGGATGCATAGTGTCCTACTAATTTTTCTGGACACGGTTATTTCCTGGCCCTAGAACCTGACATTTGTGTTGGCATAGATGGGATACTTCCTGCTCTGAGGAAAAATTATATGACATTGTCAAGGAAACATTTACAGTGTTTATAGCTTGTTTTACTAACATATCCAATCTATTATTTGACCTTTATGTTGATCACATGGAAACCACTGCCTCCATAAATTTACTTCCTGTGTATTTGCAAATGTAAAAGTAGAGTCACCATTCAAACATTTAATCTGAAGCAAGTTTTCACATGCCTATTTTTTTAAGGAACCAAATACCATTGATAACCAAATAGTTTGAAAGGTTGTTTTGTTTAAATGAATTCACTTGCAATATCTTCTTGATTGTCTTTCAGTTGTGAATATTTAAGGAGCTATTGATTGTATTTGCTGAAATGCTCTGAGAAGGAAATGAATAAATTTTTAAAAATTCATTCTTATTCAAGTAAAAATCTTTTACATTCAAGTAAGGCTGTAGGCCCCAGTTCTTCAATGTTGCATGGGCAAATTTCTGGACACCTGGTGAAGGTTCCTGAGGAAGGTTTTCCTTCTGAGATATATACTCAGCTTTAGTCCTTGGCCTTGCGCCGTACTGTCTTGCACCAGTTTAGTTTGTGTTCGGTGAGGTTGGAAGCTCTGGCTGTGCAGCATCTGTGAAGACTGAGCACCTTGAATTGTCATGGGTTTGTGAGGAGCTGCTTTTGTTTAGTAACAGGGGCAGGGGACTGCAGTGTCATCCTTATAAACTTTCCACCCCCAGCCCATCCAGGCCAATCTGGTGCCTCTGCTGTCTCTGTTTAAGAAGGGAAATTTGAATTGTGCAGGCAGAGGGAAGAGTAGGGCAAGATGGAGGCAGCCACACAGACTCTACGGTCAGAAAAAAAGAAAGAGGAGTGATGCCGGGTCAGAAACACCTTTGCAGCCTGTGGCAAGAGGTAGAGGCTGCGGACCAGAAGGGACAAGAAATAGAAACCCCGTCGCAAAGAGGGTGGAAGTTAGAAATCCCAGGTCAGAGGAGGCAAGCAGTTTGGACCCTGACTCGAAGGAGACAAAGTGGAGTTGCAGTGTCCCATCAGAGAGGCCTGTACAGGGCTGCTCAGCATGTGGGGGACCCTGCACTGGAGTAAGGGAGGACTGGCGAGGAGTCCTTCTACTCAGGAGTGAGATAAACAGCAAGAGATATTAAGAAAGGACTGATTGCAGCCCCTATTCCCTGCCCCTGGCACTGCTTATGAGGAGAGGAGGTAACAACACTAAGCTCAATGCTCTGAGCTCAGGACTGGTTGCACTCTCACCATTCACCCTACTCTGTATTGGTTTTCCATTGGATAGTTCTGTTTGTTATGTTAATTAAATTAAATTTCATTTTCTTACCCAAGCTGAGTAGTCTTGTCTGTTTTGTATGGGGCCATGAGTGGCAAGGGAGCTTTCTCTGTCCTTAGGGAGTTCCAGGGTCTGTGGTACTTATAGCTATTATGGTCTTTTGTTCCTAGATGGGCCTAAACCACAACAACATTTTACTCATGTTGTCCTTTTTCCAGGGGGATGGCAATCTGTTTAATACTGAAAACAGTAGCAATCTCCATTAACACTCTTCACTCTTCAGGACTCCTTCAAAGTTGTGACACTTGTATTCATTCCCTATTTTTCAAGTTGCCTGGTTGTTTTCCTCCAAAGAGGGAAAAGTTTGTCTTAAACTCACAATTTTTTTTCTTTCCTTTTTGCCTTCTTGGACCCCATAGCACTTAAGACAACTCCTACAAAAGCCTTGGTTCCTTGGCCATTCCATTCCACTCCAGAGCAGATCCTCACCTTAATTAAACCGTGTGGTTGCTCACCACAGAGTTTCTGGTCATTTGTGGCCTTGTTTCAGCACAGTAATCACTTCAAAATCCTGTGTGATTCCATATCCCTGTCATGTTAATCATATCTCCTCTTGTAGTTTCTGCTTGCTGCCATCTCTCTTGCTGCTATGGAGTTAAACGCAGTTGGCAGTCAGTCACCAGTGGTGTTCCCCAGGGCTGTGTTGGGGCTTGTTCTGTTTAGTGTCTTTATCAATGGACTGGAAAAGGGGATCAAGTGCACCCTCAACCAGATGACACCAAACTAGATGAATATATAGATCTGCTTGACGCCAGCAAGGTTCTTCATAGGGAGCTTGAACAGGCTGGAGCCATGGGTCGAGGCCAATATTACGTGGTTCAACAAAGTCAAATGACAGGTCCTGCACTTGGGCCA
>WBNH01001861.1:0-38656 GCA_013401255.1 Urocolius indicus | reverse complement strand
ATAGTAAATAGAAAAATCTCCAAGGTAAAGAGCTTTCTTTAGTATCAGTGGTTTTCAGACTTTTGCCCTTGGCTTAGAGACAAGTAAAAAACACTGTGAAAAAGAAAAGTCCTATTCAAAGAATCCTATTCTCCTTAAAAAAAATGAGTAAGTAAAATGTATTTTTTAAAACAATCACAGAAACACTGAATTACTGTTTACTGTGGAGAAGACCAAGAGGGGATCTTATCAATGCTTGTAAATACCTAAAGGTCAGATGTCAAGAAGATGGGGCAAGACTTTCTTTCTCTAGTGCTCAGTGACAGAATAAGAGGCAAGAGAGATAAGCTGGAACTCATGAAGTTCCACTAGAACATGAAGAGAAACTTCTTTATTTGTGAGGGTGAGGGAGCCCTGACACAAGCTGTCCAGGGAGGGTGTGGAGTCTCCGCCTCTGGAGGGTTTCAAAACCCATCTGGACACATTTCTGTGTGATCTGATGAAGGGGGTCCTGCTTTAGCAGAGCAGTTGGACTACACTGTCTCTAGAGGTCTATTCCAGTCCTTGATATTCTGTGATTATGTGATTATGAGTTCAAATCTGAAACTATGGAGTTTCAGAGTGGTATGCAGATATATAAAAGCAGTACAAAAATTTTCTCAGATTCAGTCCCACACCACATTTTTCCAAGTCTTTACTTGCAAAGAAGACCTGCAAAAGTTTTTCCACAGTATTTTAGGATTAATAAGGTGCCTTAAATAAATTATCTTTACTTTGATGGATTCCAGAAACTAGAGAATATTAAGAGGACACAACAAACTATACAAAATACATAAAATCAATGTTGAATGTGTATTTTTGCTCTTTTTTTACTTGCACATTGCATTCCTATCTTTAATTACAAAAGCACATGATATATGTTTTGCACTCTGCAATTAGCCACACATGGATATCTACTTTAGCATGCATATTGCTTTGTTTATGCTATGCTAGACCACAAAAGCTATTTATATGATATGTAAATATAAATTGCATTTACACAATATGCTACAAATTAAGGGTAACAATGAGAAAAGTAGTAAATATCTGCTAGCATATTAGGCCAAAAAATACTCAGCCAAGAGCTGTCTAGATAAAAAGTTATATGTTTTTATTTAAGGTTTGCATTTAATCCAGTTTGATACAAAAAGCTATGCAAAAGCTCATTCCAATTTACACAAGGCTTATCTCTGTTTGTTTTCTGTCATTTAGAAATAAGCTTAAAGCAAAAGAGAGTTTAGTCTTAAGCTAGAGAGTTCATCTGTTGCCTTGTTCTCTCCTTTATTTTAGAAAGTAAATTCTGTGTAATGAGCTTTATAGCCAACCTCCTTATTCTACAATATAACTGTAAAAAGCCTTTGCTATATAGTGTACTATATACCTCAATAATGACAGATAAAAAGCATGAATTTGAGAACTACTGTCCAGTAAACACAGAGTGAGGAAGGCAAAACGTGCACAAGAAGCATAGTTCCTAAATAATTACTTTGATTTTTAAATTGCAGCACAGTTTACAATGCAAATTAGTTTCTGTAACAGCAGTACAATTTATTTCATTTTTCTTCTAAAACCTCTAAGAGCACCATGTGACTACATACCATACACTATGTAATCCACTGTATCATTTTCAGCTATGTTGCATTTTAAAGTGCATGAACAAAAAAAAAAAAGACATAAAATCACTTCAAATGTACCCAACTAAGAAGAAAACAAGTGAAAGGATTTAAGTTCATCTAAAATATGAACAATTCATTACAATTTCCAATATTAACAGCTATTTACATTTTTAAATTAACAAACATATACAGAATAGAATAGTATCATAGACTAGAATAGAATCATATAATGATATACACATATACACATAAAGCATGACAGAAGAATTCAAAACAATGCTGTATGAACTTCTATGTACATACAAAAAGGGGTAGAAATACTGTCCAATGTTACAATCTTCAACTAGTCACCATTTTTAAAATGAAAATTTTCACTTTGTTAATCCTCAGCTTTGTAATACCTTTTGTCTGTTAAACAAAATACTGGCATTACTTCATTTTATCTGTTAACATTATGAAATCCCAACTTCCAGGTGAGAAGTGACTTCCAGAGTGGAAGCAGAAACAGCATAATAAGACGAGGCAGATTTAGAAAGTCTGGGAAATATTCTGCTTTATTCCTCTGTTAAGCAGGCNTCTGGGCCCCTCAGTTCAAGAAGGACAGGGAGCTGCTGGAGAGAGTTCAGCACAGGTCCACCAAGATGATAAAAGGAGTGGAGCAGCTGTCTTATGATGAAAGGCTGAGGGAGCTGGGGCTCTTCAGCTTGGAGGAGACTGAGGAGTGATCTCATTAATATTTACAGATATGTAAAGGGTGAATTTTGGGAGGTTAGACCTGGGCTCTTCTCAATGATAGCCAATGACAGGACAAGAGGCAATTGGTCTAAACTGGAACACAAGCGGTTCCAATGAAATACAAGGAAGAATTTCTTCACAGTGATGTTGATTGAGTACTGGCATAGGCTGCCCAGATGGGTTGTTGAATCTCCTTCTCTGGAGACATTCAAAACCCACCTGGAATAGCTCCTGTGTGACCTACTCTAGGTGGCCCTGCTCTGGCAGAGGGGTTGGACTAGATGATCTTTCGAGATCCCTTCCAACTCTAAACATTCTGTGATTCCATGATTCCAAGCTTTCTGCCTACCCAGTCAGAGAGCTTTTCAGTTCTGGGCTTGCGGTACCTGCCTTGGCAAGAAATTGGTGGCACACAGTTAAAAATCAAATCTTTTACTCAAGGTCCACAGTAGAAAGTCCACCGCCAGGGAACCCTCAGTCTCACCTAAACTCATAAGGTACACTTCTGTGAGAACAATGGGAATAGGCTTTATCAGGTGTTGTAAACTCATGGCCATGTGTAAAAATACTTAAGTCCAGAGGGGTTGTGGAGCCTCCTTTCTTTGGAAGTCTTCAAGACTCACCTGGATAGGATATGTTCCTATGTGAACCTGATCTAGGTGAACCTGCTTCTGCAGAGGGGTTGGACTAGATGATCTCTAAAGGTCCCTTCCAACTCCTACCATTCTATGATTCTATGAAGGCTGGCTGGTCCAAGTCATATTTGTATCCACAATTCAGTCCTTTTTCTTTTTGGACCAACCAGATACTTCCTCAGTTTGAATAAAGATGGTAGGAACATCAGCTGGAAAGCTGCCTCAAATTATCAGAAGTAGGTGTTGCAGGTTAATTAATCGAACCCTGGGTGATCACATGGACAGAAGCAGTATATAAGGAAGTAGCTACCAAATGAAGGGTGACTTTGAGTCAACTTTGCTGGTTACTATGTTGCCTGTTCGTCTTTGTATGTACAGCTCTTAGGTTCTTTACATCTTTGGATGAGCATTGCTTGTGCCATTACAACAATCAAGTGTTTCCAATTTCAACTCTGTGTTGTCAGACTTGACCAAGATCCCTGAAGCCTCATCCATATTTAGATCTGAATGCAGAAATTCCACAAGTTCAGCATTAATGTCACTGGATGCTCAAGTTTTCCCATTGCTGATTTCTGAGATATAAAGTGGACCTCTAAATAAAGTCCTAGATACAACTCTCAGGCTGTATCTACAAAATGTACAAATAAAGGTATTTTAATTGAACTGCAGGTGCAATGAGATCAATTTTTGAACATAAGAAGATTATCTGCAAAGAAGTAATGAAAACCTGGGGTTGTATTAGCTCAGATTTCTTTCCTATCAGAACTCAAGACTGAAAGGGTATCGTCAAAGGAAACATTACAGTGAAATCACTGGCAGCATTCTTTCCTCACATACTAAATAAACTAAGAAAATGCTTTTCAGGCTAGGGCAGGTGTTGCCTACTGGATGAAGCATAGGCATGGGACTGAAATAACTTTTGTTGGTGGATATAAAAATACCCCACTGCAAAGATGCCAACTGTAGTGCCCTGACAAGATCCAAGTTTGGACAAGTATTCTCTGTTCCTGAAGACTTTTTTTCCTTCACAATAGTACTGTGGATTTCCTACCCCACAATACTGTACAGTGTCGCTTCATGTCCTTTAACCTTTTTTTTAGCAGTACCTTTGCTTTAATAACAAACAGACCACTGCCAAAAATGTTTCTAGATACTAGTATTATACCAGCATTGTTTTTTTAATGAACTCTTGTGTCCAGAGTCACTTTCTTCTGGTACCAAAAACTATGACAAAAAATACCAGAATTGGATGTTTCCTCTCCTGTGAAATGGGTGAGGTAGCAGCCATTCATCTCCTCTCAGTCTCTCCCTCAAGCTCTGAGAAATCTGTTCATGAAAATCCAGTACAGGATTGGTACTAGAATTTTCCAAGTAACTTGGGATCCTACTTGACAATATACACAGGATAATCTGCACTATAGGATGTAGGGATCAGGATAGACCAGAAGTTATAGGCTCTATTTTCTTCATTTTTACCTTTGGTAGCAATGGTAGGATAATGACATTATCTGTTGCAGCATGAACACACTTTTACTGTCATTGTTTTAGACAATATAGTCTTAAAAATATTTGTGGCATGGGCAATCAGCCTGTGCTGCTGATTTTAGTGCTGCTGCCACCCACAGAGATGCTCTGGTTGTCACTTTACTCAGAGAGCAGGAATAAGAAAAGAAGGATGAACAACCAAGGTTCTCCTGCCAGATCCAGAGCCAACCATAGACTTTGATAAGCAGTCAAAATTTTAGTCTTTATTTAGTATTTTCCTTCCATTGCATTGTTGAGGAATAATTATGTTTGCATTTGTACTAATGATGTAATTATGTGTTGCATTTGCCCTTTCATGTGATGTTGAAGGAGCTAATGGCATCCTCAGGATTAAACAAAACAGTAAGCAATTCTCAAACCCTGGTAACTACTTCTCTGGGAATAAATAGATCCAAAAGATATGAATAGGAAAATGCAAAAGGCCAGGCATCCTATTTCCTCTAGTGGAAATAACTGAATGTTATGCATATAAATGGAGCTTCTGAGGGTGGAGTGGTTTCCATTTTACAGACATATTTAAAAACTACTTTATATGTTTATTTAGATAATAAAATAGTAACATTTTGACACACTGAAAATCTGTACTTTTTAAAAAATAAAACCACTATCACTAGCTACATTTGCAAATTGTAAAAGTTTAGTATGGATTCTCGCCTGAAATAATTTTGCTTATCTTGGGTGTCTTCAAGTCAAATCTAAACCTACACGAAGCTAACTAAATAACATTGACTGGACTCCCCTTTTTGTTTCCCATATCAAGTGATTCAGACCCTGTATTTTTATAATAAAGGATAACAGGAATGCCTATTAAAGAGATTTTCATTGCTTTGCCTTCACATCAAGGCAGCACAGCATAACTGAATAGCTTCACAACTGAAGGTTTGGGTTTTTTTTTTCTTAAATCAGTGGCTATTCTATTTTTTTTTTTTCAAGTGAACGGAAATTGACCTTCATTGTCTCTTTAGTCAATCCAGCTCAGAATCAAAGAGCAAGTTAATTATAGCCATTTAAAACTTAACAGTTGATGCCTTTTGATGTAATATCACATTCATTTCTAATTAACTGTACATATGTCTTGGCAAGTTATCCAATAACTTTTGAGATCTGTCAGCATAAAATCTTAATAAAAGCACAAACACTTCAGGATGAAGATTAGACAATCCTTATATAAGAAGGATCAGAAAATGACAGCGAACAACGCTGAGTATAGGAAGAAATCTCTGCTTAACTACTTTCCCTAATGTTCTTTACAAAACTGCTGCTGCTGCAGAGTGAGTAAGGGTCCTGAGAGTCTGGGTTGTCAATGTTTGTTTTATAAGTAAAACCAAAATACAAGTAGCTGTATATTTCAGACTTTTGGATGACCTATCATGTAAATTTTTAATTTGGACAAGCATAAGCATTCTCTTCCTATGGCTATTTACAGCCTCTGTCCTACACCTGATCATCAAAATCAGTGAAAGCCATCCCAGCAGCCCAGTGGAGTAAACTGAAGTCAAGGAGATGCTGTCCCTCTCTCAATGAAACTCTTCTTTCCAGTAACCAGATTCACTGGACATGGCATTTGAGTTGGGTTGTGGGCTTTGCAACAAGCAATGTGCTAGGAAAGTTTTGTATCTTAATTTCATTTATCTGAAAAATGAAGTTACACTGTTTCTTAGTTCATCAAGTTTATCATTATCATCATTTAACACCTTTACTCCCAAAAAAACTCATCTTAAAAAAAAGACTTTCACAACATGGTCACAAACATTATTTTAAGCCTATATAGTTTCTAAAATCTAAATAGTAGGGCTCAGAAAAAGAGTCAAAGTCATGGTGTGTCTGCTTTCTTCAGAGCTGCTTCTATTGCTCAAATGACTGGAAAAAAAACCAAGTTTTAAATCCACATCATGCTAAGTAATATATTATGAGTTATTGTTACCTTGGGAGGGATGAAAATTAATCTTTACTGGATAATTAGAAGACACAGGAAAAGAAACATGACTGAGGCAACACTGGGCACCATTGGAGTATCTACTTCAATGTGTATATTGCAACATTTTCATTTATGCAATTGTGATACATCACGAGACGCACTACTGCACATTCTGCTCTGCTGAACTCTGTTGAAAACAGCGAGGAGACAAGCAAAGAAATATGATTCACACTCAAATATGTTTTTAATTTTTTTTTCCCCAGAAAGAGTCTTGCTTTATTTTATTTATTGCTAGTCCATTGTATTCAGTAGATAGGTGCAGCGTTTTGTTTTCACTTCACTGGATTTTTTGGCTCACTGAAAGATTGTAACCAGTAAGCCCATTCCTGCCAAGGTCTGGGAAACATCAGACAGAAGGACTTCTGTTGCATAATTCTGTATCCAGTTAGACTTAAAATAAAAGCATATAATTGACCACAAAAATTAGTTTTGTCCTCCTACTAAAAGGAAATTATGTCACTGAGAATACTTTGTATTCAAATGTTTTTGTTTATCTCCTTATCACAGCCAAATAGCTGTCACTTTTATATTTACAATGTTTCTCAGCATGAATGATCCCAAAAAGTTTTGGGTTTGGGTCTGGATTTTTTTTTGTTTTTAAATGGGAAAATATTCACCACTGAAATGAAGACTGCTTGGAAGAAAGCAGGCAGACAAAAGAGATATTGAAAAGGCCATGCAACTACAAAATGAAGTAAATTTTGGTCAATGCTTACAAGCAAAGTTATGCATCATAAAAGCGTGACCAGAACAGTTTTAATATCCATACACCTTTTCTATTTTGAAGGTCTCCACTGAAATTTGCAGGCATAGATATTCACCTGGGAAACTAGAAGCTGTCGGTCTGAGGTTCTGGTATATAGCAAACTTAATTTATCAGCCTTTAGGCTCTCATTGTTCTTGCCCTAACCATACGTAGGTTGAACTTGAGATAAATTCAAATGTAATTCTCTGACTTGCACAACCTGTAGTGCAAGAAATTATTACAATTTATCAGCAGCCTGGCTATTTCCACAGTGTAGCTATACCAAGCATCTGACAAATGGATGGCACAATTAACTCTCTCAGGTCTGAAACACTAATGGCTGAATCTGCAGAGCTTTTAGGTTCTTCCCGCTCTTTCAGCTCTGACAACAGCAATCGAAATGCAAACTCTTCATGTGTGACCTACTGTCCTTCAAAGACATACCTAGATTCCTAAATCATACCTAAATCTCCACTAGAAATTGTCATCTCCAGTAGAAAAGCAGTCCTATTATTTACAGCTATTACAATTTACAGGTTCAGATCAATCTGTCTTAAAGGACTGACTATAGATACATCAATCACTTCTGAAATGCAATGGTCAGTTTACCAAGCAACTAAAAGCTCCTTCTGGTAAGCTCTACATGAAATATCATTCAGAGATTTACTACTAAAATCAAGCAGAGGTCAGGAGCTTGCATGATCAGGAATTATCTGTACAGAAACAAGTTCTACACAAAAATGCAACATCTGCTTATTATGAAAACACGAAAGATAGTGATGACAGCACTGCATATCTGAAACAAAAGAAACTTGCATTGGAAAGGAGTTAGCTAGACAGACATTTATCTTGAGTGAATGTGAAAACTCCATTTTTTTGCAAAAAGAGACGTAGGATGCTCCTTTTACTCTTAGTCTTTTTCAGCCAACAAAAGACAAAGCTCAGAAAGGAAGCCTGGGGTCCAAACATCTGCTATTACACCCTGCCATATTATTCTTTTCAGAAACGCAATCTGAAGCAGTGTAGGTTTTGTTCTGTGTTATTTTTCCTAGCAGGTTTTTCCAGAGCATCATGCTCTGATGGTGGGAGGTCGCCTTCTCCATTCCAGAATGAGTCTATCTGTGCTCTTTCACACACTTTGGCATTCATCTTACACATTTTTTTCTCCTTTTGAATATTTATTGGCCTGTTGTCTTTAGGCAACACATTCTCCCCCCGCCCATGTTTTGTTTCTCTGAGCAAAGTGATCTTAATTTTTTTGTCTACAGACTTACTTCTGCTCCCAGTTACATCAGTACAGGTCACAGGTGTCATCCCTGAACACTTCAAAACTGAGAAGAAACCCAAGTCCCACACCTGAGTGCAGCAGAAGAGTGAGTGAGTGAGTGAGTGAGTGAGTGAGTGAGTGAGTGAGTGAGTGAGTGAGTGAGAAGGAGCAGCAGAGAGAAACTACCACATACTGTCCACAATTGCCTCCTACCCTTCTCACTGCCTCACCGAAGGGACTGAGTGGGACCTGCAGTGAGAACAGGAACCTACAGCTGAGCCTGCAAATGAGAGACGATGGGTGTTTTAAATGTCTGCCTTTTTTATATCTGCTTCCAAATAACCAGATTAGTACTCAAATATTTAGATTAATTGGTAATTTTTTCCCTGCATTTGTTTTGACCTACAGTCTTCTCACTCTCTTGTTCTTCCTATTTTCACCCCCTGTCCTGTTGCTGGGGCAGTGAATGAGCAGAGGTGTGGGTACTGTGGCATACTGAGACCAACTCTACACATACAAACAAATGCCCTTTTGAGGTTAAACCAATTTCTCTGATTATCTTTCAGAAAGTCCAGTTGAAGTTCTAAATATTTCATCTTTACTTTCTTGCTTGTATCTGCCTCTAAAGAACTTGAAGAAGCAGAGAAGTGTTTTTATCTTCCACAAAAGAAACAAAGAACTCCAGCAACTGAGACTTATCAAAGTCTCTGTTTTGGGTGCTCAACATTACACATTGGGCAAAGGAATCTCCTTACTCAGGTAAAGAAACATCAGAAAACAGAACCTAAATGTAATATTACTTAATCACAATTGTTAGCAGAAAATGTCAAGGTTAGAAATACTGCTCTAGAAGGACTCCCAGTGAAGTGTCCCTCAATTAAAGGCACAGCAGATCAAAAAAATGTGGTAGAGAAGATGAGAAAAAGAAAAGCTTGCAATCCCCAGAATAAATAAATGGACAAAAAATGTCAGGGATGGGGAGCGAACACACTTGAAATTCTGTTCATATAAATTAATTACATATTTTCAATTTGCTTGGCCTTAGAGAGTTGCTTCTAAAATACCAGTAGAACAGGATGCTGTAGCCTTTCGGCAGTTATCCCTTAGAACTCCTAGAGGTCTGAAAATTAACCAAAATAGTGTCTATCTTTTAAAAGGAAATAAAATTCAAGTCAGCATAACTTCAATTCTGTTTCAGAAATCAAACAAAATTTGGTTATAATGAATTACCTAGAAGAAGAACACACTGTTTCAAACCATTCTAGTTTTTCTTCTAGGGCAGTATAACAACTTATAGTTATAATAACTTATATCATTAATCGATATACTTATATATTTGTATTATATATAATTATATATCTATTATATAACTTATAGTTACTTATAAAACTTATATAAAAACTTCAGCAAAGCCTCTGTTTCCTACTTGTTCTTACTAAACATATTCTAGATTAAATGTCCATAGGATGCAAGAGCATTGGTAGAAAACCATACCTACAGAGTATTTTGTAATGTGGCACTGAGAGACTGGAAATAAGTGGCAACTAAAGTTCCCTTAAGTCTGCCCTGAATGCAATACATTCAGTTTTTAAATTAACATCCTGAATTAAATGAGTACATTTAATACAAATCCCAGCAACATAAAGCTGGAGGGGACTGCGACCATTTTAAAGGAAAAAATAGCAATTTAGAAATTCTCTTGTTCAGGAAAAGTAACATGTTACTTAGATATGAAAAATGCAAAAAAATAATTTCTTGGAAAACAGAGAACAGGAAGCTGCTGGCTAAGTTGTAGTTCTGCTGAAACTGACTGGAAGGTTATAAAGAATTACAAGTTAAACACAAGTTAACAACATCATGCTGTTGCCATAATAAATATTAAAAAAGCAAACAACACACTAGACTTCTAATTAGGATTACAGATTGCAAGATTTATAAAGGGATCTTTCTGTTCTGTCCAACATCAACAAGAGCTTTTGTATGAAGTACAGCTCTTGACCGTAATTCAAAGATGCACAATGACCAGACAAGTGTAGAGCAGGGCAACAAGAACAATGAGAGCTAGAAAACACCCTTGGCTAGGGAAGATGGACAAAATCAGAAGATAAATTGAGGGTAGACATAGTAAATCTTTCAAAACCAGAATAAACTGAAACAAACGGAAAGGAATAATTTCTTTTCAAATGCAATTTTAGGTGCCCTAATTTATCCCACTTGGCCACAGCTGCCTGTCCAGGAAAGCATCCTGTAGGACTTGTTCCAAACAGGCCAAGCCTCCAGAGATGCCATCATAGGTCACCTAAAATGTCACTAGGCACCTTTGACAACAATCTCTCCTATGTGAGAGAAGATGACTTGCATATAGATCATGCTGTGGGCAACAGACTTCAAGGCTAAGTTAATACCTGGCAGTGGGCCTTTTCTCTACACTCCATTCACTTCGGGAATGACTCATTTCATGCAAGTCTTTCGACTGAAATAAATCAGATGACTTGCACTCTAGAAGTGTTACTATCCTCCATTCTCTACAAGGAGAGAGTGACTAAGGCAGATGTAGATATGTGTGCTGTAAATACCTACACTTATATGAGATTAATTTCTCCCCATTGTACAAATTACCTACCAAGTCATCCAGTATTTTCACCTCATCACAAGAATGGTCTTGCATCAAGAAATACAGACTATAACCTATGCTAAAAAGGTCAGATCATAGATCTCCTTTATTCTTATAACCTACTCTGTATGAGCAACCCATGCCCTTCAGTACAATGGTTCACTTGAACTCTGATAAGCATCACCATTACACACTACAGGGGTTGTAAATCATGAATACAGCATGCCTGCTTTGAAGGTAATATCATTTCCCAAAAAAAAAAAAAAAGAAAGGGAAATTTTATCTGTTACTCATTCAGCAAAGAAGTCAACAACTGTACTGTAATATGTTTATGCTTGGTATTTTATCTCTATATTGTGTTTTAAGCCTCATTGCCAAGTGCTTTCTAGAAGACCAAATGAAGACCATATTTCAGCCTCAGTAAAAGGCAAAATGTTTTCCATCTCTGAAAATGGATAAATTCATCCACAGTAATTGGCCATCCACCTAGCAAGAAATAATCTGAAGTATTCTCAGTTGGTATCTTTTAGTTCATCTTTGTCTTGAAGGAGGGAAAAGAATATGGGAAGGAAAATAAACCATTGTTTCTCTGCAGACATTTGTTTTCAGCTTTTCCATCTCACCTGTTTACTTTGTGTCAGATATTGTATAACTGAAAGAATGGTGAGACCACTGCTGTGACTTTTTTCTCATCTTCTGGCAATGTGAGATAATAAAGTCCAGTACACCTGTCAAATGCAAACTGCTACTGGCAACAACTTCCTCAAAGTTCTCAAAGCAATTCTATACAAAAAAAAACGAATTTTCTGTGACCCTGACTTGCTTTATGAGGACTTTGGTCATAGAATAATTGCCTTAATTTTCTGAAAACTTTTACTGTCCTTTAGCAGCACAATGCAAAGCATCTCTGGAATGGCATGCATTACAGACTTCTGGGTATGCTATTAACTGGCTTGGCTATTTGATTCCTTAAAAAGTCTTTGGTAGACTCATGAAGAAACTAAACTGTTGTTGAGCTTCCATCTCCAGTTTCTGTCATGCTAAGTAGTGAAGTTTACAATATATCTGATGATCCTTGTAGCATAAAGACAAGCAAAGGATACAATGAAGTGAAATTAATGGATGGTGGATGCAAACCCCTACAAAATGTGCAGTAAAAAGTTTGAGGATCTTCTAGACTTTCAGAACCTAATCTGAATTTTACACTTTCACTTTCCACATGGTCCTCCTAGGCAGTGTGATGTTCTGACATAACTTGCGTTTAACTCAGAAAGCAGGAGAAATGTTCACACTAGTGTTTACAAAGGTCACATCATACAATGGGAAAGTTAATGTATCAATAACAGTATATAATAGCTTTTGTGCTTCATTGATATCTCCTGGATATCTAAGGATCTGAGCACAGCCGCAACCTAGGTGGGTTTTTTTGCAATATTCCAGTTGAACAAAGCTCAATGCGAAACTATAATCAGAAATGGTAACTGAAACAAAACTCATTTCACTGTCATGTCTTCTCACACCTACATATTCTTATGTGTCCAAGTAGTCTGGCTATGATCACTTCAGCGACAAGGAAGACAAGGGACACTGGTTATTGATCATATTATCTGTCTTCCTAGATTGGCACCATGTGATGCTTTTCTGGTGTACCTTTTATACCCATTAGGGTTTGATAGGAATGGTGATATTGTGCCTTCTCCGTCTTGTAATAACTCTGTAAATTACTTGGTGACAGGGATGATTTCCTCATTGTTCCTCAGAACCCCATTTCCAAATTTAGTCATTTGCAGGATGCCTTGACAAGGTGGGAGTAAATATGCTCTGTTATTTATCAGATGCTAATCTGGACGTCATCAACACATGCCATTCTTTTATCCCTCCTCCTTGTTTATTATTTGTACTTTTTTTCTAGTACTTTCAAATCTAGACACTCTTATTACTGTCAGTCTTAACATTTCTATTATTAATCTCTACACTCTTAAAACCAGTAGGAAAAGGTAAAGATAAGTAACCTTATTAGCTCTTACCCTGTTTATCCATGAAACAGCAGAGCAAAATCCTTTCCTCACCTGAAAGTATAATTCAAACGGCACGCTGTAGTATAAAAACAAATAAACAAAAGAAGTTGAATGATGGGACCAAAATAAAAATTAGTTGAAATTCAGTGCCATTTCATGGAAGTTCTTTTGACACCAAGAAGAAAGCAGAGGTGATAATTCAGAAATTCTCATCACAATCACTAACTGAAGAGCGATCCAAAATCTAGGACAAAGGAACACAATTTAAGCAATAAAATATGCATGACATCGATTAGCATGTTTTCATAAAAGGTATTATCCCTCAATCACAAAAGGTTTATTATCACTCAATCAGTATGACCATAACAAAAGCACATTTAATAAGATCCTCAGCACTTGAATGATATACCAAAACAGCATAAAGCAAGCACACACATCCAACAAATTCAGGATATGTTGGCTAATTTTGATACCTTGTCATTGCCACAGAAAATGTAATGAGCACAGAGTTTTGAAAGATGTTTTTTCTCCCCATGGCTGGTAATTCATCATATTTCACAATTTCCCAAGTGATATGTGTCCTTACTCCTGCATATCAGAACAATAGCCATTTTCAAAAGCATCAAAAGAATGATATATAATTGGGCTAGTATGAACTGACAAATCTTAAAAGGCTTTGCCCTGTTATCCATTCACCCTTTCAGAAAGAAGCTTTTGAGTTGTCCCTATGGCTTAGTTACAGTGCATGTACCATTTCAGTGTCTAGAAATCTTCAAAGATATTCACAATCTGTCATTGAAGGGAAAGAATGGTGTTTTTCAAAGTACAGCTATTTCTCAAGTAGTGACATATTTGAGATAATTATGCCATCTATTTCATAAGCCTAAAGGTGGGGGGTTCAAAACAGCCCATACTGTCAGTGCTTCTCCTTTCTACTAAAACGGTAGGACTAGAGAAGAGGTTACATATTGGAAAAGTGGAAGGAGAAAAGGAGGTAATTCTGGGAAAGGGAAAAGGTCTGCTGTGTTAGGGTGATGAGAAGGAGGATCGTTATGACAGAGACAAATCTAATTCCTCTCAGGATAAAGGAGAAAAATGAAGTCCTAGCAAGCCCAGAATGACTCAAAGCTGCAGTCTCCACCACAGTCTGAAGTCCTAAGAAAACAGAACCCATTTGCCCAAACAGTGTCAAAAATCTCAGCATCCAGGAATGTGGTCTAGTTTGCAATACTAGGTGTAGCTGTATACTTTTCTTCATCTTTACTATAGAAGATTCAGGTATTGCCCATGATTTTTGCACCTGCATATACCAAGAGTGCAGTGATACAAGGCATACAGGTTAGTGTCTAAAGAGTAATATGAGGAAAAAAAATGGCCAGAAAAAACACAAGCACTAAGAGACTCTTATTTTTCAAAAATAATTGTCAGGGCAGAATCAGAATCTAAGTTTCCAATGTCATAAGAAACTTAGAACTTAGCAAAAACTTATCCGAATACTAAAACTTGAATCAATAACAGATACATGGCTTCAAAGGCACACTCTGTGTACTCCTTTGTTCCTCACATAGATGTATATCTCTGGTTACTTGAAATGACAACTGGCATTCACGTGGAAGAAAGGAGTTTCTTTTATCACTATTACCTCATTGTGTATACAAAATCATTGTTCTAAGATATGATGTGATTTGACATGAAGTAAGGCAATGGTAAGAAGAATTTTTAAAGGTTTCTTTCAGCTTGGATGATTCCTGTCAACTTACGAAACCACCACAGAGCAAAATGTTTTGTGAATAATTAGCAGGTTAATTACCCATAAGCAGTGAGTAATTTGTATTACCTATGTGGTAAGAGCCATTCTGATTGCACATGTCTGTGTTGCCTTATAAATTAAAGGATCAACCCTTCAAGGCATTGCCTGTCTTCAAGTCCTATTGTTATTCCAACAGCACACAACACCTAATCCAAAAGAAATTCCTAAGGGATGACAAAGTGTGGTGGATTTCAGACCAGATGCCCTAAAACAATGCACTTTAGAAAATAAAACAGTCAAGAAAAGAAAAGAAAAGAACGAGACAAATTCAAGTAACTGAGCCCCATCAGAGCAAAGTTAAATATTTAATGTTCTGGTTATAATGATTTTCCTTTACTGTCTGTTCAGTATTCATAAAATGACAAGAATCATCTGTTGTTGAAGGAGCTGGGACAAACATTGCTGCAGGAGTGGATACTGCTGCTGACTGTACACATGCCTGCATGTCTCATCTGCACCCACTCCACCCTGGGACTCCCAGAAAAATGTCTCATTTTGCCCAGAGACATGTTCCCAAGAATTTCCCTCAGTTCTCTACATGATTGTGGTTTTCATTCATACAAAAACTTTCACATACAATTTGTAGGTCAGCAAGGGTTGGCTTCTCCATATTAAAAGACCTTTCTGATTAAATTTGGAGAATTTGTGGAGCTTTACTATATTACCACAGTGAAGCCAAGATTTCCCCTGACATCACTGTATACTCAAGTGTCAGGAGAATCCATGAGGTCATTTGGTGCTCATCCTGACTCCAAAGAGATGTAATACAGCACCACACCAAAATGCATGCTAGGAAGGGAGCACGTTCACAGTTCAACCCTGCTGCCTTCAACCTGGCAGAGCACTGAGGACAAAATGCCTCCTGCGGCGATGGAAAATATCAAGTTTGAGGCTCATCCCTACCACTTCTCTACCTCCTCTCTCACCAAGCTGTGCTGCACACCTATTATCTCAAAAACAAGCCACTGCTTCTGATAGATTTCCTTCTATGTTAATAAAGAACTGAAGTGAGAAATGAGACAATCTGTTTCTGGACTTGGCCTCAAATGGAAATCACAATTCTAAAAAAGGAAATTACCAATCAGCAACAATGACTCAGAAGTGAGTTCCAAATTTTTGGTATTCACAAGCTCTAAGCAAGTGTTAGGATGCCAAGCAACCTACGTTGCCAAGGGAAGTGTGTGTGAATGAGGCAGGAGGAAAAGTATCCTGAACCACGTAGAAATTTTATACTACAGTCCAAAGGAAACATGTCTGGATGAAAAATCAGCATTTATTTAATATCAAAGAACAGATACTGTTTTACAGTAGGCATAAAATAATGCCAGCTCCTATTTTCTGCAAACTGTGCAATAATCACAAATCTCATTGAGTAGGAAGTTTTGCTTTGCTTTCTCACCAAAATACTTAAAGGCTTACACGGGTTTGCTTTCCCAAAGGCCTTGAGAACTGTTGGCAGACAGAACTGTGACTCTAGTGCTACAGATCCCACAACATGAGAATCACTACATGCTACATGTCAGTAAAATAAAAATTGCAGGCTGTAATATGATATAAACATAACCTCAGTCATTACATTAGTGCTTGCAAAAGATGGTGCTCCAAATAGTAAGCAAGCTTTAACATTTGTTTAAAGATTGGGATTTAACTCTATTTCAGAAACAATTAGATTCTGTGGGTTTGAACAAGATCTTTAAATGTTGTTTAAACATAGATTTATGGGTGATTCATATACAAGAAATTAAGTGTGTGAATTCTTCTTAGCTTCAATTCATCAATACATATCATCTGTTGAATACATATCCCTCCCTCTACACAACAGCTGTGCGCAAAATGTTTTGACTGTTTTTTGCAATGTTTCTCAAAACTGCAATTTTGAGCACTGGAATAACGTCAGCACCACCTAGAGGTATATGTTAAAACCACACATTTTACCCAGAAATATTTCCACTTGAAAATGTCTCTGTGTTATACACCCTTAGTTTAAGAAGAGTCCTATGGTTTTGAGGGATATTTCTAATACAAAAGCATACTCTAACGTTTTCATCAAACACTGAATCACAGAATCACAGAATGGTAGGGGTTGGAAGGGACCTCTAAAGGTCATCTAGTCCAAAATTTTTTAATTGCAAAAAAATCATGTTTTCATTGCTTATCTTCTACACCTCAAAAGAAAGAAATCTAGAAAGAAAAGAACATGTCTTTTCACATAATTAAAATGGAGAAAATCTCTTCAGCAATGAAAGAGCAGACAAAAAGCAGAAATGGTTCTGGATTATTGTCTTGAAACAAATTTTATTAAACCTGCAATCTTAATACATTTGATTTTGAACACAATTGATCAGATAAGTCTTTTAACTGAGCTCACTCATTTGAGAATATTCCCATACATAACCACCTTCAGCATCTCTTCAAGGTTCAGGAATGCTTTCCCTGCTTATCACTGTCTTTATATTGGCCCATATAATGTCAGCAACTCCCAGTCACCCTGGGTTTGTCTAGTATACCTAGGTCCTTCATTTCCTACAAATGAACTCTAAGTTTATAGGAGAGTTTTGCAGTTTATCCCTCAATACATGACCTAGCATTTCATCATATCTTTTTCTTCACATCATGAAATGAGAAGAATCATCTCTTGTATGAGGAGTTGGGACAAACATTACTGTAGGCGTGAATGCTGCTGCTGACTGTATGCAAGACCATGTGCCTAACCTGCACCCATCCCACCCTGGGACTCCTAGAGAAATTTCTCATTTTGTCCAAAGACATATTCCCAGAGTTCCTCTCAGCTCTCTTTAGTACATGACTGTGGGTTTCCATCATAAAAAGACTTTCTATCGCTTCATTTTTCAAAACTTTGTAATTTTTCTAGTACTGTTTTTTCTAGTTTTCTAGTACGCTGTTCCAGTTCTTCATCCTCTTGAAAAATTTTCCAAACTCTTTTTGCCATAAATATAATTAACAGATGACTTACAGGCTTTCAGTCTGAATAGTTTATCTCAGAATAGTTACATACACTTTTCAACACATACCCCTATGAAGACAAGGCCTTGAATACTTGCCTGTTTCTTATTGTATTTTTTTTTCAAGTGAATAAATTCATAGTTAGTATATCCAGGTTTTCTACACTGTCCTAACGGCTTTTTTTAAAACCTTTTTAACAAAATATACTATTTTTCTCAGACCAGAGATTCTTTCACGAAGTCACTGGTTAACTTTCACTGTTTTATTACATAATTTTGTTTTCCAGCCTATGTTTGGAAATTAAATCCAGACATCGTGACTAATCGCTTCAGAGAATTTCTCTTTCTAATAATATTCCATACTCAAGATATCTCCTAACCAAATGAGAGTCAAAATACTTAGCAGCTAGCCAATATGAAACAATAGAGTCTCTTTTTTTTTTTTTTTTTTTTTTTCCCCTGCATGGAGTGTTTAAACCTGCTCAGTTCCTTTCCTCTTCCTTTAAAGTCTGCTACTACTTCAGCATACAGTAGCATCTCACCATTATGCAATGTCTTGACTCTTGACTTCCTTGAACAGCAAAATTTTTGTGTGTCATCATGTTATTCTGAGATTTAAGAGCTTCCTATTGCTATTCCACCATTTCAAGGCTTTAAAATCCAGGTATATTTCTTACTGAGATTTTCTAGTCATTTACATTAGTATGAAAATATATCCATTTCACCTTTTTTTGGTAATCTCGTTCAACATCTCAACACTGCATTATGTGCATTTTATCACATGTATCGTCTGATTGCTATCAGTGTAATTTTCTTTCTCCTTGATACCTTGCTCTAATAGATGCAAGAAGTTTGAGTTGACTGTGCACTCTTTTTGACATTTGAATGCTTCACATCACCACACGAGACAAGTACTCACTGGGAGCTTCCACCTCTGCCTTTGTGTGCTAGCATTTTGGTGAATTGACTAAAGCTGGAAAACACTAATTAGATGGTTATATATTTCTTCCAGACCCAGGGAAATATTGATTTTATTTAAATAAAGATGTGAATTTGACAGCAGGACTCTTCATCTTGACAAATAACGGAGGTCATCCAATTCAATTCTCTTCTCACTTTACTCTCACAACGGACACCATCTGTACTCTGAAAAAAAAAAAAAAAACAAAACAAAAAAACCAGAAAAAAAACACCACCACAAGATGCATCATCATTTTCAGATAAAGCTGAAGGACTGAAAATCCTAATTGCCATACAGAGATACTATTTTCTGCCATATGAAAGTGTTTAAATTCAGGGAAATGATGACACAAACAGTTTTCCTGCTCAGTGGATCACGTATCTCTTTTCGTGGTACACAGGTTGTAGCACTATCATTCACAAATGTTTGATCTTTAACACAGCTTAGACAGGCGTTAGCTCCACACAGGATGCTGATGGGTGACACCATGAGGTCTGTCTGTCTACTGCTTCACGCAACACAAGCTGAAAGCAGACCAGGTGCTTCCCTCGGCCCCCAAACTCACAGCAGAGTAGCTTGTTTGCCCTCCTCTGGGGGCTCAGCCTCAGGGATGCAGAGCAGAGGCTTTGCAGCAGACAGGCCTAGCACAGGGCTTCTTCTAACTTCCTCATGGGCCTTATTGAGGCTGTTACCAAAAACCTAAAACTCAGTTTAGTGTTAGAAAGAAGGCATTACTTTATTCAGTACTAGGTGCCTGGGGATCACTTCTCCTAATACATGCACACCGTAAAATGAAAGTATGCTACATAAAAATAAAGGAATATTTAGACACTGTGGCCTTGCTGAAGCAATTAGCTTATATTGAACACTGTGGCCTTGGTGAAACTGTTTTTAAGTCGGTTTTCTGCTCAGTCCCACAATTCATAGCCAAAACATAACTGTAAGGCTGATTTTGAATTGAATATTATGATTTTGAAGGCCTCCAGATCACAGGTGGGTGCACAACAGATAAGTGAGTAGCGGCGCTTTAAAACACTTTTAACTGTTTCCTATCATTCAGTTCACAGTCCAAATCATATTTGTATAAAATGGCAAGTGAGGATAAGGATTTCGGGTCTATAAAAGAGAAATATCTAAAGTCTGGTACCAAGGCCATCCCTTTCCAACTGAGCCCAGAGTGGGGCTGGGCTGGCAACCTCCCTCAAGCAGCAAAGAGGGGAAGTGTTGTGTCAGTCATTGTGTGGGGTTTTCCTGCGTTATTTTTTTTACCATCAAGCAGTTGCTTACACTTAGGTGAGAACAGTTATTCAAATCACAGGCATCAGCAGGCAGAAAAAATGATAAACTGGTAGCCAGGCTGGCAGCCATCCAGCACTTAGGGGCACGAGAGGAGATGAGTCACCACCCCGGAGATTAATTAAGACGCATAGATGAGGGCATGGTTTAGTGACGTGCTTGGCAGTGTTAGATTAGTTGTTGGATGCGATGATCTTAAAGGTCTTTTCCAACCAGAACGATTGTACGATTCTATGACAGTAACAAATCAATGGCCATCTCAGGGGAAACCGTGGGGCTTCTTTACACGGGAAACTGAGGGCATCACTGTAAGTACAAGCACCCGCCAGCTTCTGCCAGCAGGCGGTGATAGAGAACCGCCTGTCACGGCACAGGCGCAAGGGCGGCGCTGCCGCCAGCCACGGCCGCTCCGCCGCCATCTTGGTTAAGGGCAATACTGTCTCTCTCCCGGGAAGGACTGAGGGCGCCAGTGCCGCGGAGCTTCCGCCCGTAGGTAACGCGCCTGCGTTCTCGCGTCCTCTTCCGCTCTCCTCGTTTGCGTGGCGCGGGAAGGGGCGCCGCGGAGCTGTCGGCGCTGTGCCCTGCTGCTCCGCCTGGCGTCGGTGGAGGGGGGGGGGGCACCCTGGCCGCGGCCAGGCAGCCAGGCTGGGGGGTGAGGCGCTGCGGCCCTGCCCGTCTCCGCGGCGGCCTGTGCGATCCACAGCCCGTTGGCTTCCGTGCATGGGGCGCAGGCGGCGCTGCGGGCGGGGAAGTGCAGCGCGGGCGGGACGCGGGGCCCGGTGTCTGCTCCTTGCCCCCGCCGCGCCGCGCGCGTGGCTGCGTGTAGTGCCGCCATGTTTGCCCCTTGGACCCTGGAGGTGAGGGGGGTGGCACCGGTCGGTGGGGGAGAGCTGGGCCTTCGGCCGCTCTGCCCTGCCACAAGTTAAATCGCTTTTTTTCCGCCAGCCTGTGGGGGGAGTTAATGGCTCTTAGTGATGCGAGGGGCCCCCTGCCAGGGGAGAGCTTGAAGCACTGTCACGTAGCAGCAGCGTTCGGCTGGACCTCAAAACTGGTTCTCTGGTACCTCGGTAACAAATTTTTCCTCTGCCTTGTGTCTAGATTGCTTATGGCTGACACAGGAGCGGTCCCAGGTGACACTTGGCTCAGTTGGTACAGGTGGCAGAGTGGCACAGGTTTGGGTATGTAAATAGGAAGGCCTGGCATTAATCCTTACCACCCTGCTGTAGTTTAGGAGGTAGCTTCCCAAATAAAGAGAGAGAAACTTTTAGAAGGAAAGGTGTACAAGAGTACTACAGTGTTTAATAATGCCCATCTTTGGGTAGTGCTACAGGTTCTATATAATACTGTGTCAGGGGACTGGAACATCTTTCATATGAGGAAAGGCTGCGGGAACTGGGGCTGTTCAGAAAAGAGAAGACTGAGGGGAGGATCTCATTAATACTTACAAATATCTAAATGGTACGTGTCAGGAGGCTGGGGCATCCCTTTTTTCTGTTGTAGCTAGCAACAGAACAAGGGGTAATGGCATGAAGCTGGAACATAAAAAGTTCCATTTAAACATAAGAAAAAAATATTTTACTGTGAGGGAGCTCTGGCACAGGCTGCCCAGGGAGGTATGGAGTCTCCTTCCTTGGAGGTCTTCAAGACCCACCTGGACATGTTCCTATGCAACCTGATCTAGGTTGACCTGCTTCTGCAGGGGAGGTGGACTAAATGATTGCTAAAGGTCCCTTCTATCCCTGCTATTCTATAATTGCAGAGAGAAGTTAAAGTGTTCCCAGCAATGACCTAATGATTCTGACTGAGGCTCGCAAAAAGAGCTTGGGAAAGACTCACGCTGCCTTGTTGGTTTTGTTCTTGTTTTGAAAGAGGATTAATAGAAATTACTTTTATTAATATAGAAATAAAAATCTTTTTTTTGAGGCTGCTGCATACTTTTGGGTGAAATGTCAGTTTAATAATAATGCCACACTGATGATGTTTCTTAAAAAAATTACATACTCTTTTCTAATGCCTTAAATAGCAACGGGCTCTTTGTGTTCTTATGTGATTCCTTTAGGTGAAAACATGGCAGTGAGACAACGTGGGTGGTAGCGGTAGGGAGTTGGTTGATTTCAGCTGTGTCTTGACAAATCAACTATAATCCAAATTAAATACTAGGGATGAAATGCAGCAATTGATACTCCCTTTTTTAATACAGATCTTGGTGTCTTTCTTCATCTGTTTGGTTTTTTGGGGTTTCTTTCAGAATTTTCTTGATGTCAGCGGTATCAAAGGCATCTGTGGTTGATGAGTTCTGCTGGCAGTCATGAGTAATGGCTGATCTGTTAAAGGCTCTGTGTCTTTATGAAATCGATATTGTCTATGCATGTGTCTTACTCCTGTGACACCTGAAAGTGATGGAGTTCTCCAAATCTTACAAACTTTAGTGCCCTCGTGGAAGAGAAAGTTACAGGTTACTTGTACCACCCAATAAAGGAATTCAACAGTTTCATTGTTGCAAGAGGCAGTAGTTGGTTGGGTGGTCACCTGGAGCGAGCTAGTCAGTCTTCAGTGTCTCAGAGCCTTCCATTTGGGTGCAGCACATCTTGCCTGTATGCCAGGTGGATAGGTAAGGAACTGGGGGCTGGGGGAAGAATTGTGGCAAACTAAAGGACACAGAAGAGCTCCTTGTAAGAAACCTCATCCAGAAAAAGCATGGGTTCTGTCTGATCTGTTAGATGCAGGGGTTGGCTCAATTAAAACAATAAAGAGGCTTCATGTGGTTGTGAGGCCCAGCCGTTTTTGCAGCATACCACTTCAATGGTATAAGAGAGTGAATGGCTTCAGCTGAGGACCCTCACAGGAAGGACTCCATCATGAAAGGATGTGGAACTTCTATTTATATGAAACCTGTGCTTCACATGTTTGTGCTGTGTTTAGGTTGTTGAGTGTTAAAACTGATGGTCATGACTGAAAACAGCTGTTTAATCCATACCTGACAGGGATATGACCGTGGTATCAGTAAGTAATCTCACTGTGCTTTATCACTATTTTATTCATTAAATGGGTTAGCTTGAGTTTGTGCATTTATTATTTTAAGATAGTATGGAATTGATGGCTTGTTAAGCAAGACTTCACACAGGAGGCTTGTTCCGCATGCTCCAAGAGACTTGATAACTACTCATGAGAGCTTTTTATGATGCTTTAGATGTCAGGGTCTAGGATTTTTTGTTGTTGTTGTCTCTGTATAATTAAAAAAACCCTAACACCTGTAAAGTAATGAGAGATTACTGTTCGGATGTCTTTTGAGACAGAATAAGTGGTGAGTGTATCTGTATTTACAGCTAGATTGTGTGTGGTTTATTTGATTTGGTAACTTTCAGAATTGTCACTTTCAACTAAAAAGGCACGCTGTCTAACCATTTATGTTGATGGTTAAAAAAAGAGGCAATCCTTGTCTTTGACTTTTGTATGCAAGAGGAGAAGAATCAAAAATACTTAGACTGTTCTTTTTTAAAGAGGCTATGTAGTTGAGAACTGCTGATGAGAGCTTCGCTGACCAACAGGTATTCCAAGGAGTGCTGCCATCCAGTTACTCTGATTCCAGAAACTGCGCCGTATGATGGCAGAAGTATTGTGTAGGTTTAAATAATATTAACAATATTTCATTAAACTACATGAAATAAGGAATTTTGGTTCTGAAAAAGTTGTGGAAAATAATTTGTCATTCATTACTAAAATACTAGAGTTATGAAATACCGAATCACTAAAAGCTTTTCAGGTTTTAAAATGCTGTGTGGCGTATTCTGTAAATGAAATGTATTTGGATCCCTCAGAGCGTCTTTTAAAGAAAATGTCTATTATGAATTAATGGTGTTTTGAAGCTCTTGTCTCGTGGCATTGTGGTAGTTTCAGCAGAGCACGTAAATACGCAGCTAACGTGGCAAGTATGGAACACTATGACCTGTAACAGATGCACTGGATAAATGTGAATCTCTTTGGAGAGATAAAAAGTGGCCTAGAATATCCTTTTTGTATCGACATCTCTCTTAATCTTTCATTCATCCTTCAGAATCACAGAATGTTAAGGGTTGGAAGGGACCTCAAAAGATGATCTAGTGTGACACCCCTGCCAGAGCAGATGCTCCTAGAGTAGGTCACACAGGAACTCATCTAGGTGGATTTTTAATGTCTCCAGAGAACGAGACTCCACACCCTCCCTGGGCAGCCTGTTCCAGTGCTCCTTCACGGTGAAGAAATTCTTCCTTGTGTTTCTTTGGAACCTCTTATGTTCCAGTTTGTACCCATTGCCCCTTGTCCTATCATTGGACATCACTGAGAACAGCCTGGCTCCATCCTCCTGACACCCACCCTTTATGTATTTGTAAACATTAATGAGGTCACCCCTCAGTCTTCTCCAAGCTAAAGAGCCCCAACTCCCTCAGCCTTTCATCATCTTGGTGTCCCTGTGTTGAACTCTCTCCAGCACTTCCCTGTCTGAGAGGCCCAGAACTGGACACAATATTCCAGATGCAATCTCATGAGGGCAGAGCAGAGGGGGAGGAGAATCTCTCTCAACCTACTTACCACAGTCCTTCTAATAAACCCCAGAATGCCATTTTGGCCTTCTTGGTCACAAGGGCACATTGCTGGCTCATGCTTATCCTGCTGTCCACCAAGACCCTCAGGTCCTTTTCCCTTACATTACTCTCTTAAGAGTTCATTCCCCAACCTGTACCTCCCTTCTCGTGTCTTTTTTTTTTGTTTGTTTATTTGTAGTTTTGAGGTTTTGCTGTGTGTCTCTAGTGTTTTGCTATTTTTATAATAGTGTGTCCTAAATGAGCTTCAGGGACCAGAGTTCACTTTCCTATTATTTCCTGATTTGTGATGACGGGATCAATTAAAGCTTCATCTCTTAACCTCTCAAGAACCTGCTTGACTCCTCTTAGTGACAGAACGGGCCCCTGAGAATGCTCTGACCTGCAGCCACTTGTTAATGAGCTGAGAAGCAGGCAGATGAGTTGCAAGTAAAGTGACTTGACGTACATTTTCTTGACCCTGTGCTGTCATCTAGAGTCTGCCAGCCACATACAGAAGCAGACTGGGGAGCTGATCCATGTCTGTTACCACTCTTTGACTGAGATATCCATTTTTGAGTTAAATGCTCTGCTGTGAGAGCATGCTTAAAAAGACAATAAAAAGGTGAGTGATGGTAGTATTTCTGTGAAAGTTTAAAATGATCAAGCAAGATTATTCATACTCCAGTTCCTATAAAAACCTTAACTGGTACCCTTATTGACATGATTGAAAGTACATTCATCATGACTCTTGGCAGCATTACTGATTAAGTTTAAAAACCAGATCTTTAATTTTATGCATTCCCTCCTCATTCTGTACAACACCATTCCTAGACAGTCTAAGACGCACATGATGCCCTTGTATTTATTATGTGACTCCCTTGTGCGGGAAGCACTCAAGTGCTTCTACACCATCATTCTCAACAGGAACACTAAATAAAGGTGGAAGTAATCACCTCATATTGGAGTATAATATCAAGAAGACTGAAAGCACAGCCTAGTAATTTAACCTGATGGTTTAACCTTACGTTGAAAAGGTGAGAATTAGTTTGCTTTTGTCTCTTCAGGAATGATGAGAAGTCTTTCATGAGAAAGAGACGCTTGTAATATCTATTTAACTCTAAGCCAAGGGACAGGAGTAAGAAATTGAATGCAGTTGCATGGAGAGACTGTGGGATTAAATGGTGATTGTTATTTGTGATGGTTTAGACCTATCCAGACAAAAGACCATGATTAGACTGAAGTACTACAGACCTTCGAGCTCCCGAAGGAGGGGCTTAATTGCCACTTACAGTCCTGGACAAAACAGACAAGGCTACTCAGCTTGAGGAAGAAAACAAAACTTAATTTAATCTGCCTCCAACTAAAACATAACAAACAGAAATATCCAATGGAAAAATAATACAGAGTAGGGTGAATGATGGAAGTGCAGCCAGCTCTTTAAGATCAACTTTCCCCCACCCCTTTTCTCTTCCCAGACTCAGAGCTTTGAGCTTAGTGTCATTACCTCCTCCTCCCATAAACAGTGCCTGGGGCAGGGAATGGGGGGTGCTGTCAGTCCTTTCCTGACGTGTCTTGCCACTTATTGCACTCTTGAGGAGAAGTGCTCCTCGCCAGTGCTCCCTTGCTCCAGCTCATGATCTCCCACACACTGGGCAGCCCTGCACAGGCTGCTCTGACTGAACGCTGCAACTCCAGTTCATCTTCTCCGGACTGGGGTCTAAACTGCTCGCTCTCTCTGACCCACAGTCTCCAACTCTCGCCCCCTCTGTCACGGGGTCTCTACTTCTCATCATGGGCTACAAGGATGTCTCTGGTCCAGCATCACTCTTTCTTCTTTTCTGTTGCCTCCATCTCTCTCCACACATTTCAAATTCCCATCCTTAAATAGTGATGGCAGAGACACCAGACTGGCCTGGCTGGAGGAGGACCCGAACCTCAGAGGTGGGAGAAGGTCTTGAGAACTCTTTACTGGATCTGCACTGCAGCCCCCTCCCCCTGTTACTAAGCAAAAGCAGCTCCTCGCAAAACCATGACATTATTTTGAGAAATTAAAATGTACAAATCTAAGCTTGGTTTTGTAACTCAAAAGACTGAAAACAGAGTATGTTTATTAAAGCAGATATCAAATAAATGCTCAAGGTATTGCATTAGTGGTGTGCCCTTCTGGGTCTTTGTAGTACTAGCTCAGCCATTCCATCAGCAGGAAGAGTAGCATGTTGTTTGGAAAGCTGTGCTAAGCTTTCTGACAAGTGCAGAGCAAGAATGAAAATATGTTGTTATCTCAGTTTTGAAAATTGCTTAGAGTTTGGGGGTTTTTTTAAATGTATATTACTTTGATATTTCAAATAAATTCTACTAATGAAGAGTTAAGAAAAAAATCAGTCTTCTCTACACTGTCTTCTATATATGTTAAGCTTCACCTAGCTACTTACTCTGCTTCACTCTTGAGTTGTCTTGGGTTTTTACCTGTGTAAAGATTAAGCTTATGCATGCTGAAATATTTGTGAATTTGTGAAAGTCTGTCCCCATAGCCTTAAAAGTACATTGGGTTGTCCTGGTTGTGTGTCTCCCAGATTTTCTGTGGCTCTGTTATATCTGTTTGTCGTCTAATGCTGTGTCTCAGAACACAGACAAAGGAGATGTTTAGAAGCAAAGGCAGGATTAATCTTTTTAGCTTCAGAGCCCAGTACTTAAAGTGTAGCTACCTTTGGTTTGAAAAGTACTTGCTTTGGTCTTGAAGCTTGAGTTGTGAACTTGTCAAATGAGGTGATTGTTCCTTGTTTTTCTGCGGAAAAAAAAAGGTGTTTTCTAACTTACAGTACACCATGACTGCTGTCTAATTTATTAATGCATTATAGGTAACTTTACAGCTCACAAAACCTGTCTTATTGTCAGAGTTTGTTTTGATTTGTTTTATCCTGGTGTCCCTTTTTAAAAGATTGTAACTTGATCATTTTATGGTAATTTATCAGAATTTCCTTCCACTTTTTTCCAGTTTTTCTAACTAGCTTCTCTTTTTTTTGTTAGAGTGAAATATAATAGCATCTCAAATATTTAAGCTGCAAGTCAAGGTGGCAAAACCGTTTTACTAACTTTTGTGTAGATACATTCCAAGAACTACTGTCATTCTGTTTTCTTTTTGCACAAATTGTTGGAGTAATCAGTCTGTCACGTCCTAATGAAAAAAATACTATTCCAAATATTATGACAAGTTTCATGAATATTCTTAGTTATCCTAAAACAGCAACAAAATTTTATTCTTTGGGTGTGAGGGGTTTTTTTTGCACTCAACTAATTCTTTCTTTAGTCTTATTTTCATCTTAGCTGAAAAGAAAAAAAAAAGTATCTCTTATGCTTGGTAATTCAGTTGCAGACATTAGAAACAGCTAGGAAAAATTTAAGATAAAGAAATTGTACTTACTAAAAAATAAGATTTTGGGGGAGGAAAAATAATAGATGTGTATGTTTACATAGTACCAGCTCTTTTGATATCGACAGAGTACAATTGTCATATATTCCTCTTTCGATTCCTTTGTTAACTTTCTCCTCTCACTATTTTCTGTCCTCAGATAATATTCTGTCAGTTTTCTTTGCTATCAACTGCTGTCCTTTTCACTTCCTCAGTTGTAGGTTTGGGGATTTGGGCTAGGGGTAGGGTACACAAGGGAACTCTTCTTACTAAGAGTCTTTTAGTCTTAAGCTGAAGAACTTTTACGTATTAGCGAATTTGTGTTTATAGTAGTGGGTATCGAGATGTATAGTGCAGTTTACTGAGCGTCTGAGCAGTATCTGCTTATGGAAGCTGAGAGTATAGCCCTGTGGTTTTATGGACATGTTTTTGTGGGTGGGAGTTCAGTGAGATGTTTTGATATTTTCACTCTAAGGCTTTGGCCAAAGTTGGAAACCTCAATTATCATTTAAACTTTAGAGTATTTGTGAAGGACCCCCAAATTCTAATTCCTCAAATTCTCCTTTCCCCTTTCTTCCCACCTCCCAGTCCCATTTTGGGGGAAAAAACTTAAGCTTACTTGTCTTTTTCGGAGAAGGTCATAAGAAGGTCATAATGCAGGTCTGAACTGGTTTGCCTTTTAATTTGGACACAAAGAGATGCCTCTTAACCTGAACTCAGTGTTTGTTTTTCATTTTAAATGACATTCATAAACTCATGCAATATGAGTTGGACTTTGCTTAAGCAAATACAGTGTGGTTCTGGCAAGCACCAACATCCCTTTTTCAAAAAAAGGACAGGAAAGAAAAAGGAAAGTAAGTAACTTCCATTTATTTTTATAGGTAATAATATAAATACTATACTTAGGATAACCTGCGGATCTCAGATACATTGTCTTTTTTAACACTTGGTTTGTCATATTCAAATTGTAAGATATGTGAGGCCTTAATCTAAGGTTGCGGAGGAGAGGCAACCCAGGCACCCTGTACTTGTGTCATGGTTTCTCACAGCGGGGAATAGAACGGTGGTACTGGTAACGTGGAGGGAGTGGTAGCAACGACATGGGCAGCTGGCCCTGATATGCAAACCTCCTCAAACGTTAACGCATTCCCCTTTTTCTCCCTAGAAGTTATAGCTGCAAAGGCATCAGCCACAGCTTTTTGTTCACCCTTTAACTCTTGTAGAGTCTCTTTGATTAATCGCCAAGTGGTAGCAAAGCACTGTGCCTCCCGTGATCCTGGGCTCACTCCTGCCCACAGAGCACTGACAAGTTTTTCCCAGCTGGGAAACATGCCATAGCCGCATCAGCTATTATTCCTTTTTCCTGACTCCACAGCAACAATCAGCATAAAGCTGGTTCGTCACATTTAAGCCTTCTTTTAGAGAGTATATGTTGGAGGAGATTTACTGCTGCTGCTTCTTTACTTAATTGTGTTCCCATACTCCTCCCTCCCAGCCGCTCACCTCTATTTTGGGTATTCCGCTGTGCAGCGTTTTTCTTCTTGAGTCACACCCCGGCTGTTCGTCTCCGACTCCCAGACTCTGTTGCTCTGTCACTGAGTAGACTTTCCTGTTCTTCTTTTAGTGATTTAGCAAGTTCAATATGAACCTTAAAAAAGTTGGTTGGGGTCCCTGTTCGGGTGCTACTTGCAGGGACTGCCTTGTAGGACGGGATTCATGGACTACGCATCAGATCAATATGATCTATGCAGAAGCCGTTTATTTTAGCATTCAGTTCCGTTATATATGTTATTCTTTCCTAAATACATGATGTAATCTATTATTGATTAGATAGCTCAGTCTATCATGCTCTGTTCACACACCTAATAGCAAAATATGGTTTGTTAAGCTTAACTGTGTTAATATCTTGATAGTTTCAGTTTCTACATTCTTTTACCTATTTCCTTCTTTATCTAATTTCTATTCTAAGCTTACACAGTTTCTTTCCCACACACAGATGCCTTCATATCTACATTCTAATAAGCAATTAATCCTTAACTATTCTTTAGGTCCATTGTTCACAATCTGATAAGGCCTGCGTCTGAGGCTTGCACCAAAGTCTGCTGCAGCCAACAGTTTCATATAACCAAAGTCTGGGTGGGCCACATGTGCATTTTCCTTCAAGTACATTGCTACAATAAGTAACGTAATACAACATTTGTAATATAGCTTAATTTACTATTACTAATCACCTGCACCCTCTGCAGGTCGGGTCAAATCTTAAGACAAGCTTTGCTGTATCAATGTAACAACCAGAATCTAGACTTGAACATCATAATAAAGCACACAAGTCACTCCCTCAGTGCTGGGAGGAAGCAGACAGCAGTGGAGGTGTCACTGGGGACCCCAGGTCTCACTTGTTGAGCAGTGGTTCAGGCCCAACTTCTTCACCACTTAGGGCTTGTATCAGCTTGATTTTACAGACAGTGCTGTGTGCACTGTTACACTTCCCTGTTCTCTGTTGAAGGCATCAACAGCACTTTGCTGGCAGTGTGCCTGGGGCCTTCAAGGCTGGCAAGGAGGGGAGTTATCGGCCTGGTGCCAAGGAACGTTCAGGCTGGAAGGGAGGGGAAGAAGAAATGTGTTTGGCTTGTCTACTTGGTTCACAGGACCTTCAGGGCCTGGTAATGAGGGAAAAGGAACAAAAACGTGACCCACTTGCTCACAGAATGGCTGCTTGCCTTATAAAATGGCATTAGTTATGTTAAACACAGGACATGGGGGTATCAATCACATAAACTTGCTTCTTTGTTCTTCAGGAACCTTTTGAGAATATGAGGGTGATGCTAAATAGAGGAACTTCTTTGGCAGTCATTTTATCTCTTTCTCACTGCTTTTGTTAAGTGTTCTGTTTTGGTTTAAGATACTTTACCTTGCATAGGAATTGGTAAGCAGGATCCAGATACCAAGCAGATGTTAGCAGTTGTTCATCGGCATGTAATGTAATGGCATGTAATTAATTCCATACTTCAATCATTAAAACAGTATGTTGAATCATTCTAAAGCTTGTAGGTAGTGAGGCTGAGCATGTGGGTTGTTTCTTGGTTTATGGGTGGGAGGGTTTTTTTTTTTTGTTTTCTGTACCACCATTCTCAACATTACCTGTTGGGAAATAGCTATTCCAGTTTTTATCTTGATTGTGGAAAGCTATTCCATTATGAAATTTTCTCTCTGTGTCAAGGTTTAACACCAGGACAATCTGTCTGTTGCTAAAGGGGCCTGTTTAATGGGTTTGGAGTGAGTCTGGTAGCCAACAGCCTGCTCTGTACTGCATTGCACAGAATCACAGAATCTTAAGGGTTGAAAGGGACCTCGGAAGATCATCTAGTCCAACTCCCCTGCCAGAACAGGACCAAGTAAAGAAGGTTACACAGGTGCCGGGGTCCTCAGGATAGTGCGAGATGAAAATGACAGCACACCAATATGGTTAAGGTCATAACTCCAACTTTACTAACGAGCATCAGGCTTTTATAAGCAATGCAAAGCTGGCTTGGTTACAATCATTCTGATTGGTCTTTTCTCTAAAGGCCAGCTGTACTTTTTGTGACAAGCCTTGCGGTTTCACATACTCCTTCAGCTTCTGCTTTGCTACATTCTTTTACCTAATTCCTTCTGTATCCCATCTCTCTTCTAAGCTTACACAGTTTCTTTCCCACAGGCACAGCTGACTTCATATCTACATTCTAACAAGCAACTCGTCCTTGATGCTTCTTCAGGCCCACTGTTCTTTGAATACCCTACTGTTTCTTATTCTACACTCTCCTGTTTTATCCCTTTTTAGCTGACCTTATATTTGCTACTAACTTTCGTTATGTTTATTACTGACTTTCACTAATGCAGGCTGAGCATGAACACCTTATTGTTCCTCTGACAGTAAGCATTGTTCTGCACTGAGCTCCGTCAGTATAGCCCAGGCCCCAACATCTCCCCCTCTTGTTTCAAACAAAGCAGCTACACTTGTATTGATCAATTGACCCAAGCATCCGCAAAAGCAAGGCAATAGCAAAAGCAATACTAAGATTGGCAAAATCATGGTTAATATGCTTCTCAGCCATCCCGTTAGTCTTAATGTTATATGCTCGTGCTACAGATGGTATAATATAAGCCACTAGCAAGCCTACAATTCTAGATCCTAGATCTTCTATACACAAATATGTTTCCCAAAGCTGTTGGCATCTTGCTCTAAAAGTGCTTTGGGATCAAAGCGCATAGAAGTTTGTTCACAGCATTCACATAACCAATGTTTTTCTCGATCAGTGTGATTGACTACTCTCCACCAACTGATTTTACACGTACTGCACCAAACTTTTATCCACGGTCGGCACTGTCCATTGTGATGACAATCAATCTGTAATTGGCACTGCTGCTCTGCTGTGAAGTTCCCAGCGTCACTTACTGTTGCTACAATGGCATTCACATCAGGGAGAAGGAGGATCGCCTTCTCTGTTTCTGGGCTGATCAGCTTCAGCCATGGAACCAGAGTCTTTACAATTCAGAATGTCTGTCTTTGTAGGGCTTTGAAGTGAAGATGGTGAAATAGTTCTGGGTCTAGATGCAGTAGATTCATAGATGTAGGGTTTTACCCACTTGGCTGGGAACCCATCTGGGTCATTCGTCACCTGAAACGACACAAGTGTATCCCCTTCACCAAGTTAACAATACCACAGGGCCTTCCCAACTACCTGTAGTAGGGGAAAGAACATACCTCTACTCTGTGATCTGTCAGATCATTTAAATTTGTTGTAAAATATCAAAATATGGGTTGAGTTTTGGATCAGTTCTTGGGTTTAACCAATTAAGTATATAAAGTGTTTTCTGAACAATGACATGGGGGGACATCTCCCCCTCTTTTTTTCAAAATAGCAAGATAACGTTTGAGCAACTGGTGTGTGCGCTCAACAACAGCTTGTCCAGTGCCATTGTAGGGGATGCCAGTAGAGTGACGGATTTCCCACATCTCACAAAAACAAGCTGTGGCCTGGCTGGTATACACTGGCCCATTGTCTGTTTTAATTTCACTAACACGTCCCAGGGCCGCAGTGGCCTGAGTCCAGTGTTGTTTCCCTGCTTTTCCTGTCATAGATGTGAGAGGAGTGGCGCACACGGCTTGTGAACAAGTAGCAACAGATACATGTACATATTTCAATTTTCCAAAAGGTGGAAATTCAGTGATATCAGATTGCCATATTTGCTGATGTTGAAGACCCCAAGGATTTGCTCCTTGATCCTGTATGGGGGAAATACGATCACAATGTGAACATGCAGCAACTATAGCTCGAGCTTCTGCCTTTATAATATCAAATTGAGCTCACAAACCTGATGTCGATTGATCAAAAAATGCATGAGATTTATGTGCTTTTTGTAAGAAGGTGAGTGGAGAAACTGTGCTTACAGCAGATACAACTTGATCAATGTAAGCATTTCCTTGTACCATTGGTCCTGGAAGGGTGGTGTGACTGCGTATGTGAGTAACAAACAGCGGCATCAGGCGATTTTGCAGTGTGTTCCATAAATTCATCATGGTCTGAAACAACAAATGATTATTGATATGACCCGACAAGGATCTGTTTATATGCTGCACAACCCCAACTACGTATAGCAAGTCACAGACTAAATTGAGTGGTTCTTCACTCCAGTGCTGCAAGGCCAAAACAACAGCTTTTAATTCAAGGACTTGCACTGAACCTTCCTCTTTAATGGTCTTTTGGTGCCACCCTCTGTCCTCTTGCCATGCATATCCTGCTTTATTGGTCTTGCTGCTAGCATCAGTAAACACTGTTACTCCCTGAACCAGTGAGTTGGTTAATACAAACTGTGGTTCCAAGTGCAAATGAGTTTTAAACAAAGGATGCTTTGGATAATGATTGTCTAGAACCATTCTGTGAGTAGCTAATGCAAAAGAAATACTGATTTGACACCACTGTGGAATAATATCAAAGCTAACAGGTACAATAAGTGCATTAGCCTTACTGCCTGATATTACATACAATTGTTCGTTTGCCTTCATTAACAGCGAAGCTTCATGCCTGAGTAGAACTCTAACCTTTGGATTGCTGGAAAGAAAAACCCACTCGAGAATGCATAGAGGGTCCTTTTGACTAGAGTCTCATTGTGCAATAATGCTACTAACTTCTTTGTCTGTGTTGTAGACCTAGATATAGATTGGTAATTGAGGGTCTACCCTGTGACACACGTTGTGAGCAATTTTATTGGCAATATGAGATAGTGCTGCTTTGGCTTGAGGTGTCAACGTTCGAGAGTCATTTGGTCCTGTCCCGCCTTGAAGCAATTCAAAAAGTGGTTTCATATCTTCGTGGGTAATTCCACAGGTGTTTTGTATCCACTAAATGTCTCTTACTAGTTTCTGGACATCTCTGAGTGTTTTTATAGTGTCTATAAGGGCAAGTTTTTGAGGGTAAATGCAAGAACTTGTGATAGTCATGCCCAAGTATTTCCAGGGGGCTTGTCACTATACCTTTTCAGGCGTGACCACCAGGCCCATGACTGTAACCGCTGAATCAAAGAATCACTTAATTTCTCCGTTATGGGTTCTTCCTGGCATATCAGCAAGTCATCCATGTAGTGATATAAAATCACATCAGGGTGGCTTTTTCACCATGGCTCAAGGGCAAGATCGACATACCACTGACAGATAGTGGGAGAGTTTTTCATGCCCTGGGGCAAAACAACCCATTGATACCTTTTTGCAGGGGTTCCTCGATTAATGGATGGTATGTTGAATACAGATTTCTTGTAATCTGCAGGATGTAGTGGAATAATAAAGAAACAGTCCTTTAAGTCAATTATCAAAATGTCCCATTCTGTAGGCAACATAGTTGGAGTTGGAATACCCGGTTGCAGACTGCCCATATCTTGCATGACTGCATTAACTGCCTGCAGATCCTGGAGCAAATACCATTTTCCAGATTTTTTTCTGGATGGTAAATACAGGAGTGTTCCGAGGGCTGTTAGATGGTATCAAGTGTCCTGCTGTGACTTGTTCTGCGACAAGAGCTTCCAAATTAACAAGTTTCTCCTGTGGTAGTGGCCATTGATCCACCCCACACTGGCTGAGTGGTGAGCCATGTTAAGGTGGGCTGGGAGAAGCTTACATCAATGGCCGCTGTTAAAAAGGTGTCATAAGTCAGCAGCCCCATTATGCCAGAACGTCTCATCCAAGAACCCAGATGGTAGTATTGAGCACATATGGTCTCACACATGCTTGCAAGTTTTCTTTGCAGTCTTTGATTGTCACAAACTCAGTACTTACTTGAGTAGGAGAACTTCCCTTAGTGCCTGTAACTGTTTTGCAAACAGCTGTCAAGGATCAATGAGGTGTCCATTCCTGGCGAGGAACAATAGTTACATCAGATCCATTATCAAGAAGCATCTTTTTATGTTGCAAAACATGACCATCAGGTCCGTGAATGTTAACTTCTCAAAGAGGTTTTTCTGCAGTCCTAGATTGTACAAAGGCTAATATGGGAGGACCTGTAGATCTGAACCCCTGAGTACCTCGTTCTTTGTCAACTGCTCGAGGCACTTGAGCTTTAAATGGGACTAGCTGTGCTGTACGACTTCCTTTGGTAATAGTCACTGAAGGTATTACAGTATACACAATAATGCCAATGGTACCTTGATAGTCTGCGTCGATTATTCTCGGGATGACAAAAATTCCTTGTTTGGATGTGGATGAGCACCCCAGGAGGAGTGCTGGCAGTTCATGGCCAAGAGGCCCAGTGCAAGTAGATGGGACTATGTGCACCTTGGTGTCGAGGAGAGTTACTGACTCCCCCACGGCCAGATCGACGCCTGTGCTTCCCCGAGTGGCTGTGGGGAATTCGTCGAGGCAGCCGCACTCTTGGGGTCTTTTACTGTCTTGGCGCCCCCCGTCCAGGCGCTGGCTCTCTTGTTTCCCTGTATGGGAGTGCCGTCTTTTTTAAAACGAGATCTGCGCTCAGATGCCTTGTGACCAGATTTATCGCATTTGTGACATATCATTCCAAATTTATTTTGTGATGTCTTCTTGGGACATTGCCTTTTAAAATGGCCTTTATCCCCACAGTTGTAACACTCAACTCTCACTGCTCCACGGCCCACTCTCCCTTGAATGCCAGCTGATTTTAGTGCTAGTGCCATAGCCTGTGCATTGGCTTGTGCCTGGATTTTTGCTGTTTCTTCTTCCTCCATTACCTTTGGGAGGTGAGAACAAGCCGCCACCCTCTGACTAAGACAGGCACCTGCTGGTAATGAGGCAATGATCCGTTGACACTTTTTATTTGCATTTAAAAGAGCCAAATCTTTTCCCACTGCAGCCTTAGCTTCTGCATCTAAATTTGGAGCGGCTTCTAGGGCAGTTCTAAGCCTGTCAATTAACTGCATGTATGACTCTTCAGGTCCCTGTACTATTTTTGTGTATGGCAATGAGGGTTTCCCAATTTGAGGTAGTTCTTGGAAAGCAGCTAAAGCAAGTGCCTGGGTTTGTTGTATTATTCTAATTAGTTCGTTGCTGCCTGTGTGGCACCATCGTGATATGGGCCTTCTCCCATCATCATCACCATAGTCACATATCGTAAAGGGTCGGTAGGATCACAGTCTTGAAAATTTTGATACACTGCACATTCACACTTCTGTCTCCATTTGTCTTTGAACAGCATATATGCTGTAGGTGTCAACAAGATCTCCATGAGGTTTTTTTATGTCTGCTGGCACTAGCATCTGACTTTTAAAAAATGCCTGTATCAAAGTACGCACGTGTTTGTTGTTATACCCATAATCCATGACTGTTCTCTGTAATTGACTGACTGTTTTACAGTCAAATGGATGCCAGTGTTGGTTTTCATCATTGTTGGTAAATACTGGCATGGCTGTAATAATGGATGGTATCGTGATGCCCTCAATCACAGCATTTTTTATTACCCCTCTCCATCTCTGACCCTGATCATAATTAGGATTTTTTGGAGGGTGATCATCTGGCACTGATGAATTGTTATTAAAGGTACCAGAAGGTGTCTCATCTGTCTGAGGTGATGTTGCTGTCACATTGTCCAGTTTATTTTTTAACCAACTGGTCCAATCTGTTGCCTCTCCACCATCTGCCCGTTGCGGAGCAGACGAAGAGAGACTTCCCTTCGGAAATTGATCCCACAGATTCTTTACTCTAGCAATTTCCTCCTGAGTAAGTCGACCACCTCGACCAAATTTAGACTGTAAATAATTATCTGCCTCCTCAATGGTCCATTCTTGATCTTCCAAACATCGCAACACCCAATCTCTGGTTTTCTTTAATCTGTACTCTGCTGTCGGTGACACAGAGACCAACCTTTTAGCAACATTTTTGGCAACTGGGTTAAAAGCGGAATTTTCTCCCTTGCGATGGGATTCTTGGTCAGGAGTGAAATCACCATACAACTGCTTTTCCACCGCATTAAGCCCTTCTACTATAGCTTGGTATGCTTTTACATACACCTCTCTAACACATTTCTTATTGGACCCCTTATTGAGGTGCTACATCTGCGCAAATAGCTCTGTCGTTGCTCTTTCTTGATCATGGAGTTGTTTTTGTAACTCAGGGTTAACTGAGGACAGATAAAGTTGTGATGGACCGGGCTGCGCTTCCTCGTCTACGTCCGTAGGGGCCGGTGTTTGCACAGGACTCGGTGGCACAGGACCCGCTGGAGTACAAAACGGTATCGGCGGAGCGGAGGGCGCCGCCCCAGCTCCCTGCACCTTTGTCTCATTCTGCCCGGGAGTTGTTACAGGGGCATTCGGCACATCAGTGGGCACCCAGGGTCCAGGCTCGATATTCTCTCCACTCCAAAATTCTTTTTCACTTTTACTGATTAGATAAGCAGAGGGGGGCTTTGGCAGGTCGGGGATCAATTTTTCAGTCACTTCCCCTCCTTTTTTCCCTGCTGCTCGGGTGGTACGAGCCACAACCGCAGTGACTTTTGCTTTCCCCTGAATTTTCTCAAACGTGAGTTTCACAGTCCTCCACGTGAGGGCGTGCTTATAAGCCTCATTTCCTACCGTAGTGAATTCCCAAAGTCCTTTACCAATCCGATCCCAGATTTCCAGATCATAGAGCTGATCGGGTTCGCTTAACAACCCTTTGCACCGACACCACGCTAGTAAGGCAGCAAGGTCTCCCTCCAGTAGCTTAGTTTCCGTTTTCTTCGCTAACTCGAGCAGGCTCTGTACAGCCGCTTTCCAACTGCCGGTGCGGCAGAAGCCATCCCGCCGAATGCAGGAGCTTTTTTTTTTTTTCCCCTCCCCAGCAGTGGTACCACTGCCCGTCTCTCTTGGACAGCCCAGCTTACCTCCTCACCGGCCAGCGGGATGCCTCGCGTTCTCCCCTTGTTCTCGTGTCGTGCTGCCCCTCTTCTCCTCGTCGGGGTCACCAGAAATGCCAGGGGTCCTCAAGATAGTGCGAGATGAAAATGACA
>WBNH01001859.1:43854-67274 GCA_013401255.1 Urocolius indicus | reverse complement strand
GAGGGATCCTGTGCTGGAGCAAGGAGTGGTGAGAAGTCTGCCTGGCCTGAGATGAGACAACTGGCAGAAGCCATCATGAAAAGACCAATTGAAAGCCCCATTCCGAGCTCTCCTGCACTGCTCAGGGAGGGAGGAGGTAAAGACTTTGGAGTCAGGGCCCTCTGAGCGTGGGAAGAGGTGAGGAGTAAGGGGAAGGTGGTTTTAAAGCACTGGTTGGGCTTTTCATCATTGCACTATTCAGTGTTGTTTTCTGTTTGTTATGTTTTTTGTTGATGGAGGATTAAATTTTGATTTCTTCCCCAAGTTAAGTAGTTTTGTCTGTTTTACGCAGGCAATTGAGCTGGCTCAGTCCTTAAGGAGTTCCAAAGATCTTGGTGTTTATAGTTGATAGTGGTCCTTTTTATCCTAGATGGACTTAAACCATGACATCTCTTTATTATGCAATCATACAGTTTCAACAAGAAAGATAACTGTACTGTGCTTTGTAATAGCATTATATTCTTCTACTTTTCTTTGCATGCTTATTTGACTTGCTCTTTTCCATCAGCTTTCTTTATACTCTTGTCTTCTCTGGGTTGTTATTATTTATTACATGAAACATTTTTAAAGAATAAATATTTTTAAGAGGCTTTAAGTGAAAATATGATAATTTTCTCTTCATTTTCACAATAGATATAAAAGGAAAACTTGTGGCGAACAGAATTTAAGCACTATTTTTAAAATAAGTAGACATTCTCTGAATTCAGCTTGTCTATAAGGAAAGAGACAATTATAACAGTTATTCTTAGTATATCATTCCATTACTCACTGTAAATCTGACTGCCATTGATTACCATCTAACTAGCAATACTTTGTTGACTCACAGGTAAATGTTTCATTCTGCTGTGAATGAGTAGTTAAGGATGGCAGATTAGAATCAAGTTACAGTTTACACATTGTGATATCAACTGGGGAAGAGTTTTATAATGCAGGACCCAGTGTGCTCTTGTGGCCAAGAAGGCCAATGGCATTCTGGGATGCATCAAAAAAAAAGCGTGTGCAGCAGGTCGAGGGAGGTTCTTCTCCCCCTCTACTCTGCCCTGGTGAGGCCTTATCTGGAGTCCTGTGTCCAGTTCTGGGCTCCCCAGCTCAAGAGGGACAGGGAACTTTTGGAGAGAGTCCAGCACAGAGCCACCAAGATGGTCAGGGAACTGGATCATCTTTATAAGGAAAGGCTGCCATATCTGGGACTGTTCAGACTGAAGGACACTGAGGGGGAACTTCATTAATACTTACAAGTATTTGAAAGGTGTACGTCAAGAGGATGAGGCAATATTTTTTTTTTTTCAGTAGTGTCCAGTGATAGAACTAAGGGTAATGCTCAAAAGCTAGAATACAGAAACTTCCACTTAAACTTATGGAAGAAATTCTTTACTGTGAGGGTGACAGAGCCTTGGTACAGGCTGCCCAGGAAGATTGTGGAGTCTCTTTCACTGGAGGTTTTGAAAACCTGCCTGAACATGTTCCTGTGTGACTTGATCAAGTTGAACCTGCTTGAGCAGGTGGGTTGGACTAAATGATTTTTAGAGGTCCCTTCCAACTCCTACCATTCTGTGATTACATCACCAAGATCCTCAAACTTCCAAACTACTATGATTATATGGATAGCAGTACATGTTTCAAAACAAAGCAAACAATCAAAAGCCATAAATTTTATCTTAAAATTACAAAAAAAGGACTTTCCTACATGGTTCACACATACCTTTGTCCATATCTATAGAAAGTAAATAAAGAAAGAATGAGTAAAAAATAATTTCCCACGATAACCAGTTACAACTAATGAAAACAGTAATAGTTCTAAAAAATTGACTTTAAAATAACTTGAGAAGGAGAATTAAACTAATTTAAGGCTTCATTTGAGCTCAGGTTAAAAATATGAGAGACTGAACACACAATACAAATTATTATAATATAATTTAAATATTTCCAATGCTATCATCACATCAAGGAGCAATAACACAAAGAAATAAGCAGGACAATTTTAAAGTACCAATTTATCTCTTGCAAGTGATGATCTTGGTATTCACCTGATGAAGCTGTAGGTTTGATAGCTTTTTTTTTTGTGGTAAGAAATGTAAAATTCAAACAAGCAGCAGAAGCAAGATAATAAAAGGAAGTCTTGAACACCAATTGTGGACATCTCATCACTTAACATAACATTTTCTCAATTTTATATACAATACAATCTGTTATTTAATCTACATTAAGATATCACAGAAAATTTATTTACTGCAGATTTATTGCAACATAATATCTAATTCATGTGAACTGATCATTTTTCAGCTTCTAACTGAAAAAGACTGAAATTTTAGACAAACTGTCTTGAACAAAGTACAGACAAGACTCCAGAGCACAACATAACTTGAATTTGAATGGACAGTAAATGTAGATGTCTTCCAGCCCATGCAAAATGTGAACATCTTCACATCATATCAGCTCAACCAAAATCAAAGCACACCAGTTTTTCTTTTCTCTTTCTCAGTCTCAAATCTATTGCTTATTTCTAATTGCGAAACACATAACTTTGTTGAAAAAACACAAAGATTAGAGCTTTCTTTCTTTGACTATATCAGCTATAACTGCTAATATAAAAGTATATTCCATTACCATTTTGCAATAATAACCATAATAAATTTAACTATTTATATTCCATGAACATTTTACTGCATAATATTTGGAATTAGAAGATCATTTATCCTGAAAACGTTTTGTGCTATGCCATTCAACCTTATGATAAAGAAGTATTTTCTGTTAAAGTCACTACATCAAATACTTGCCATATATAAACCAGCACATTCATTTATTCCAGCATCTTCTGAGGGTCTGTCTGACTTTTGCTTCTAGAAAATAAAGCCTTTCCATGGAATACATTTCAAAACTAATGTTTACATACTGTAAATACATATGTCAAATATATAAAAAAAAATTGTCTTTAATCTACTTCAAATAATGTCTACTAAAAATTAGTCTCACTCTCTCATAATTAAATGCTCTTTTGGACTACAGTATTTTTCTGCATGGTTGCATGATTTTGTAATGTAAGCAGAAAACTTTAGTGTTTGTACAGTATACTTACTCAAAGGCAACAGTCATAAGCTTTACTCTTTTCCATTACAAGAAAATCACAACACTGATTAAATAGTACATTTTGAAAGTGCAATATTAATCCAGTGGAAATATATTTTAATGAAAAAGGTTTCAGTCTTCATATAACAGCTGCAGATATAACCCTTGAAGTATGATATTTAGAGAGAAACTCAAAATGCAGAAATGTGACAGAATAGACAGAAATCACTATTTAAGAATTAGTATATACAAATTAGATGTAATTTAAACGTATCTCTTAATACTTCTGCTCATTTTTGTAAGAAACATTGTAATAATAAACTACACCAGGTATGGGGAAAAAAAACTCTGCATATATTTATTATATAGGACATTTTTTGTCTATTAAACTATGTAATATTTTTGATTCTGAATTCCAGGATCCTTATCTTTTGTTCATTAATCTCCTTAAAGTAAGTGTATTGATATAAGGGAAAATCTTGACTGAGGAAGAGGGGTGAGTAATGTAAGAATAACTAATATAAAACTAAAAATTGTTTTAAACTTGACACTTATTTTAAACATTGTGAATGTTATTCTGAAATAAAGAAAAAATATAATTAAAAATTTTCAAGTGTGACTAGCCTTGCATTTTCCCCTCTGTTTAAGAAAGATTTCCCATTCAAAAATACATTTTCCTTGTAGGACATGTATAGTTCCAGGACTTACCAGTGAGATGACAATTAACTGTTTGCTTTTGTTTGGTTGGTTGGTTGGTTGGGTTTTGGTTTTTTTGCTGTACATATTTCACAAGTGTAACTCTTGGCACATACTTCACAAGTTGACTGATTTAACTGAGATTATATTATATTAGGCAAGTAGAAAAGGTGGTTGTTTATGAATCAGGAGAGGTTTATACTATTCACTCTTATTTCCATTAGTCTTGAATAGCTGGAACAAACGTGTCTCTCTTAGAAACATGGCATAGAATGTTTTAGCCACAGATATAATTGTTTAGTTCCTGCCCCTGAAAAACTGTTATTTTAGCAGACTATCTAATTAGAAAATTGAATCCTTCTACTTTCTTACATAAGAGAAAGTTATTACAGACAAATCTTTGGCTAGCATAGGCCACCATAGCTGTTACCTTATGCTTATTTCTGTAACTGCAGAATTTCAGTTTTTATTTAAAATGAAATTAGACATACATTTTAGGAATATAATCTTGGTTTAGCTAATTTTTTCCTCAGTTTCTATGCATATTAAAAATCTATTAATACTGAACTAGAAATCCTACTTTTCATTATTTTAGTTATTATGACTATTCTTGGTGGTCCCTTCATTATTTTAATGAGCCATTGTAACTACTCTAGGTGGTCCTAGTCTGGCAGGGGAGTCGAACTAGATGATCTTTTGAGGTCCCTTCCAGCCCTTAAGATTCTGTGATTATAACAATTAGGACTCATGCGGCAGTCATCGTATGGATTACACTCTTAATTTTTAATTATATTTTTATCTAGGAAAGGGCTAGAAGGTAAAGGAAAATTTTTCAACATTTATTCATCATTATATTAACTATAAATTATTCTACCTTTCTTTGTCACCCTGTCAAAGAAAAGACTGTATATAAGCTTCATCCTTAGCCTGATCTTCATTCCTGATATATTCAGTCAAATCACAAACAGCTATTCTGATTCGCTGTTCTGATTCACACTCATCACTATGAAAAAGAATTTTAATATCACAAACAAGAAATGATGTTACTGATGTATGAATCATTGGTACAGTCTTTGCAAGTCATTACATGTATTTATTTTTGTTTCTACCATCTACATCATCAGTATTACTAATATTGTGAATAAGGACACAAAAAATGGGAAGTAGAGTTGGACAAGTTGAAGTAAAATGGGTCTGCATCAAGCACGGCTGACTGAACTAATTTCAGAACATGAAGTACTATACCTATAACATCAATGTCAGTATGATACTGCGCCACTGTGTTGAGAGCAAGGCTTAGCAGCTGTGCTATCATTGTGATAACACAGACATTCTATTTTAAGGACCCAGGCTATCATTTTTGTGTTATGCTGTATCCTGTGGATAAATCAACCTGTCTGGAGTTCGCACAGGATTCTTAGTACAGTATTCTGTTTCATGCTGTCATAGTTTAACCCCAGCAAGCAACTAAGCACTATACATCTGCTTGCTCACTCCTGCAGGGGCAGAGGGAAGAAGAATTGAAAGAAAAAGTAAAACCAGTGGCTCAATATAAAAAACAAACACTCTGTCCCCTCATCCAGGTTGTTGATGAAGATGTTGAACAAGACTAGCCCCAGAACGAATCCCTGAGGAACTCCACTGGCCACAGGCCTCCAACTTGATTCTATGCCATTGATCACCACCCTCTGGGCTCTGTCATTCAGCCAGCTCTCAATCCACCTCATGGTCCACTCATCCAAGCCACACTGTTTGAGCTTTCTGATGAGGATGTTATGGGAGACAGTGTCAAAAGCCTTGTTGAAGTCAAGGTAGGTGACATCTACTGCTTTCCCCTCATCTAGCCAGCCAGTTATACCCTCATAGAAGGCTATCAAAATGGTCAAACAGGATTTCCTCTTGGTGAACCCATGTTGACTCCCCCGATTAAACATATTTTCCTTCATGTTTCATGACAACATTTGTGCATATATATAGTAATTATACCTCTTTACATTTTACTATTACTGACACTGTTTCTTCGAAATTTATTATCCAAAACATCTTCCTTCTTGTCTTGTTCACAAAATTCTTTCATCTTGTCTCAGAAAAAAAATTATTATTTGAAACAGTCCATCTCATTATTAGGACATGTATATATTACACAGAGTACAACACAACTAACATGCTTTTGCAATACTGAAATTGAGCATCAATGTCATAATTGTAATAAAGATATAATTCTGAACTCATGTTGCTGTCTTCAAACATGAAAAAGTATACTCCCCAGAGCTGGAAGGAAAGAGGACCAATTTCTCCCATAGATATGAAAGCTCATGAAATGTCTTATTTGAAAGTTAATGTTGGTGTGTGGTTGGACAGTTAAAAACACGAGGAACTGTTCTTACAAAATGTCAGCTTCAAATTGAAAAAAATCTCAAACCGCAATATTGATCTCTCAAATCACTGTTGTGGGATCACAAAATCTACCTTTTATATAAGTTTTTGTTTCTTTTCCACATCTATCTTAAAATCTCACGAGAGTGGTTGTTCCATGGAATTTGCTGTAAAGAAAAATACATATGGTGTATTTCTCAGTGAAGAAACATTCCACTGATTTTAATCAAAACAACATCAAAGCTGTTTATTGTTTTATTAATGACATATAATTAACCAGGAATCAATAAATTGTATATTCAGGGTCAATAGAATAAATACAATGATGGGCATGAACTTGCTTCAGCAAGTGAATTGGACTAGATGATCTCTAGAAGTCCATTCCAAACCCTAACACAGAAGTGATTACGTAATTCTGTGACAACAGATAAACCATGATAGCAGATGTTTAATAACTATTAGTAAACATCTAAAAACTTCTAAATATTATTCTAGAACTCTTCCCAAGATGCTTTAGAATCATAGACTCCTTTCAGCTGGATGAGACCTTTAAGATCATTGAGTCCAGTCTTTGTCCTAGCCCTATCAACCACTAGACCATTTCCCTAAGTACAACATCCACCTGTCTCTTAAACACCTTCAGGGGCAATGACTCCACTACCCCCATGGGTAGTCTGTTCTAATGCCTGATAACCCTTTTGTTCTCTGTTTCTCCATGCATATGTACACATGCAGGCACATACACATTCACCTCACATATGCAGTGACAAATCCAAGCCCGTGGATGTAGGGCAGTGGTTCCTCTCCTTTGAAAGATGCAGCTGCCCAGCTTTGAGTGCCTCTCTGCTGAAACTCTCCAGTCAGGAGGTGTCATAGGAGTGACATCACATTTCTTAATGCTTCCCACTGCATGTAGGCTGTTCTCAATATTTCATGGGGAGACTGTGCAGAATAAAAAAGCTTCTTGGATGCTGGGGATAAAAAAAAAAATAAAGAGAGAGAAAGCAAATAAATTATTCTATTTTTCTACTTATGCATAAACCCTATAGATTCATTTGGTCATCAACTTTATTTCAAGGCAAATGTGTACACGTACAGAGCACTTTCAAATTTACCAGGAAATAAGTAACTTCCGTATGAAAATCTTCTTTCTGAATTTATAAGCCCTTTCACGTCTCATTTCTCTTTGCTAAAAATACAGAAAGTCATTGTTATAAGTCTGGATTTTCCTCTGACTGTCATTTTGGTCTTGATTGTATTTTCAATTCTTTTTCCCTTTTATCCTTCTTCAAATACTTATTTTTAGGAAAATTCTTTTCTATTTAGGTTGAGTAAGGACAATTGATTTGCACGATTTGATTTGTCATGCTGTCAAAAGTCGTCCATTAAATTTGTTCCTTTCCCTTTCTTACACATTATTTGTCTTGGAATAACATTCTTACCCCGTATTAAACAGTACACTATAAGGTTGAAGTTCTTCTATCGAGAGTCCTGTGAATATTTCTTACTTAAAAAACCTGCTTAATTTGACAATCTGCAGGTACACTCACAAATAAGAGATTATTTGTTTTCTGACTCACAGAATAATTTTCATATTCTGACTTCTCTCGGCCCTGCTTAGGCTTTGGTGAAGACTAGACATATTTTTATCTCTTCTTTCTCAGTTCCTGGACTCCTTTCTCCCAGTTCATTTTTATTTTTTTTTCCTTAAGGTCATTTTATTTATGTGCCCATACCATAGCCAGGGAAAAGGCTAACAGTTAAAGAGCGTTGATGAACAGGCACCTCATTCTCTGAGCAGTTCCTGGGCATTATTATTTGGCAGTGTATATACACCTGGTAGAACTCTGTGAATGACAATTCTGAAGAGCCAGCACTTATATCTGCCTTCATTGAAGTGGAAAATTAATGTAATACATATTCTGAAGCCATTTGCACCCTAGTGTTTCAGGCATTGTCACTCTTTCTCTCTGTGCCTCTCCAATCTAGTTTACATTTGAGCAATCCCATCAAGAAGATGAGAGCTCTGGGACAGTTGTTTATTTAAGGCAAACAAAAGGTTACTCTAAGCTGTGTTAGATCAAGTTACTCACATTTGCTAAATAGATTTTGTCAGTTGTTGAGACTCAATGAATTTATGATTGGAAAGTAGTATTTGAAATCTTACTAGTTTAGTTATAGTAAACTAGTTACACTAAACTAGAACTATGGTTCAGCACATTACAGGAAAAGTAAACTATCATCTGTGTGAAGGCAAAAACATTTCAGATAAAGTGATTTTCTAAAAGAGCACTCACAGTTCCCTAACTTTTTTCAACACAAGCCTTTGTAGCGTATTCTGTGTTGAATGAGTATTTACCAAAATAAAATGCATTACTCAGTAAATTCCATACACTCTTTAGTGCTAAACTGAGACTATATATGGTTGTAGGATATTTTCCATCAACACATTTTGTATTTCAAGTGGCAGCTTTTACTTTTCATTAAGATGTCATGTTTCATTTTCAAAGTATCTGACATCCTTGATATTAACATGTGCTGGAAAGAATATGAAGCCTATGATGCCTGCCCACCTAGAGACATTTTAATTAGCCCAAAGACAGTGTCAGATGCATCAAAATAAAGGAAAGAGTTTTCTTGGGATTTTTTTTTGTTTAGTTTTGGGTGTGATTTTTGCCAAAAATTGTTTTTCTTTTGTTTTTAAAGTATATTAACTGGAATTAACTGAACACTTAAACACTTGCCATATCGTTTCATTCACCTGATTTTGTAACTAGTACTCCTAAATTCATTGAGTCAGCCATATATAGTAGAAAACATTTGGAAAAATTGTGATGAAAATGTAAACAGTAACTGAAGTTGAAACATTTTGTTTAAAATTTTAAGTAAAGGTAATAAAAATATGACTGCAAATTCAGAAAAATCATTTCTTTTCAAAAGAAAGACAAACTATAACAATACAGGAGAAAATAAATCTCAAGAAAAGGAATATTTCAAGAAGACTTTTGTGTGTTTTTTAGATTTTCTCTATCAAAATCCATCTTTTCAGCACTTTTTCTTCCTGTTCCCAGTTTGTGCTAGTCTCCTTCATTACTGGCATAGCTTTTCTCCCCTTTACCTTCTCAAAAGTTAATTTCTGAAATTCCTCAAACAGCACTTTCACTCAGCTTCCTGAAATATACTTTACACTTTGCTACCTTCCTTCTCCCATAACATTACATCTTTTTCATCAGTTCATCACTTTCATCCTATGACTCCTAGTGATGTATTCTAGGTTAATTGGTTTCATGCCAAACTGTTAGGTCGAAAAGACTGGCAGCAGGGAGGCAGTTCATTTGCAGAGCACATGACAGGAGTAGTGAGCTTCCTGCAGCCAGGAGGCAAAGAAAGTTGGATTCACTCCAAGCAAAAATTCTGTCCTACTTTTTCTGTCATTTACTGGACACCAGGTCATCTATATGATTCCACAACAAAGAGACTTTTTAAAATGTTATCTATCACCTCTGAGGAAGGTGATCTTTCTTCATAATATTCAGAAGTGCATTGAAGCTCAGAAGATTTTGTTATTTTATGTACTGTATTTGCTACTTGTAGAGTAGTATGTTTAAAGAAATAGGAGAAATAATAATTCTGCTCTGACAATTGTCCCACTCCATAGAGCAATTTATCTATAGAGTTAGGTAAGTAACTAAGATCAGAATGAATTTCCCCTAAGGATGATTCCTTTTTTTCTCCATAGAGTACAAGAGCAGGCAGGAACAGTTGTTTCAAACATTGATGCTTATCTCTTGGACATCAAGATACATATTGTTGTTAAATATATATATAAATTTACAAACCCGTTAGGAAACTAGAGTTCACTTTGATGAGAATGTTTAGTGGACTGATAAGTTCAATTTTTTACTTGAAACTAGCACTTCTGCACTAATGTTGACAATAGACAATATTCATTACCACTTGTTATCACTATCTATGGAGGGAATAAAGCTTTTATGATCATACCTTACATCAGCTTAGAGTATACAGTGTCATGGAGTAAATGTTGTGTAGTTATTGTTGATGGCTACGGGCATTGCCATGTTCTTAGTCACTAAATGAAAATTGGCTAGATGTGAAAGTTCTTTGATGAGAAAATACATAACTTAAATCACCAAACTCTCTTCCCCTTCATTCTTCTTATCCCTGCTTTGTTTAAGCTCTTGGGTCCTTCCCCAAAAGAGAGGAATCATTTCTTCTCCTAACATAGTTCATCAAGTTTTGGGGACTAAAAGTGGTTCAGAATTTCTCAGGCTACTTTTCTGCATCTTATAAATCCTGTGTTTATATCTTGCAGATTTTACTGCTTGCACATGTTTTTGTTTTGAGCTATTATACAACAAATTTTGTCTTGCTCTGTCCTTACATGTTACTTTCTTAGGTTTAACTGTGTTACAAAATGTCAATACACTGCTGCTGGATATGCTGTTTCAGTGTGTTTATTTCTGGGTTCTGGGCAAGTAAATACTGTTTATGCTTTGCTTAGTTTGCAGTCTGTTCTGCTTCCTGAGTGCAACAGGCCTCTACCTTAGTTACTAAGCTGACAGAAATCTACTTCCTTCTCCAAATACAGCAGTGAACCGTGAAACTTGAGAACAAAGTCTTTCAGTGCTATTATTTCAGAGATAAAAATATCTAGATGTGTAAACATATTTTCCCATGTAAAAAAGGCAAACAAACAAGTGAAAATAAATTCCTCTATGACTATATATTTTATTTGTACTCTTTTTAAACAGCTTCATTTGAAACCCATGATACTCAGGCACATAAATAAAGGCTTCATATAACTCCTTACTTCAAGTTAAAGCTACAAGCATTAGTTTCCTTTTTCTATATAGATCAGCTTCTCTAGCAATCAATATAGTTTCCCAGCAAATGTGTTCTTTAACCACTTTAGATAGTTTAAATGTTAAGTCAGTTTGTCATTAATTTGTCTGTCATCACTGAGGTGTGACAAGATACACTTTCCATAGTTTAAGCCTTAAAATAGGGTCTGTTAAACAGGACACTGTAATATATATCATTTCTCCTGCAGAGCACATAGGGTAGAACTCATATAGACAGATCGATCTATAGCAAAATCCTATTGTTTTGCTATTCTTCTAACCCCTGTGGTTCAAGAATTTTAGCTGATAGCAGGAAACTACCAACTTTCACAGTTTCTGAGTAGTTCTGCTCAACGATCTGAGAAGAAAGAGTAGCATTTTCAATAGATCTGCCTGAAAGTATTTGTTACTGACAACTTTCCTTTAGCTGTCAGATTGTAAAACTAAAGCCAACTAAGTGACTGACCAGCCAAATGCATTTAGGATTCTATTTATAAAAGGACTGACTTTAAAATAAGAAATGCAGTATTTCTCTGTCTAGACATAACCACAGGAAGCATGAGATGATAGGACAAAAAATTTTGCAGCTTTTGTCACCACTCTAACAGATGCACAGGTGCACTTGGCAAGAACCCTTTAGTGAAAGACATAGTGAATCCACACACAATTTCATTTTCACCTACTCTTTTGATAAACGCCTGTGAACTGGTGGCACATATTTGTCATAACTGATGAGGGACTTGGAAAATCATCCTTAGCTCTGTGAATAGTGTTGTCATTTCAGACTCTTAGCAACTTTGCACCAAATAGTATTTAGAATGAGCATTTTGTATTTTCAACTGACTTTATTTGCACTTACTTGTGTTAAACTGAATAAGAATAAAAGCACATGATGAGTAAGGCAAGATGCGATTCAGGAACAAAAATAATAAACATTTCTGAAGACTCTGATTCACCTTTATTTTTAAAATATGAGGAAATGCAGGGAAATGGGCTGTTGTGATTTAATTGAGGATGCAAATCTTTGCCTCCTATTAACTACACCTTAAAAGCTTTTTGGCATTAGTCAAATATTTCTCTAATACATAATTTGCTTCTTTGGGAGAAAGAAATAAATAACTTTAATAACAAAAGTGTTTTAAATTATTTTGAAAAGAAAAGCAACATTTCTCATTGAACAAAGATTAAGCAACAACACAATTAAAATCTGTAATGGACTTTCACATAGCTTGTTAGCCTTCAGAAGTTATGTATGTGATTTATGCTATTGACACAAAGTGTCTGACAATGGGATAACTGTTCACAGGAAGAATTTCTCTTAAAAATAAAGAAAACACTTGTATGTTAAAGTACAGATACCACTTTTAAATCCTCAAAGTTTTATACACTTTTTCAGAGCAATTCAAGATGGAGCAATTGTACCAAACAGATTCGCCTACATAATCTTATTGGATGTCAACATTTTCAGAACAGTCGTCCACAAACAAATCCAGCTACAACCACATGAATGAAACAGCTCTAATCAATATATTGTGTAGCTTTCTTGTCTTTTTTTTTTTTTCCAGCTTACTTTTCTTTTATTCATTCTGCAAAATCAAAGGAAAAAAATTACTTCTAGAAAGAAGGATGATACTCTGTAGAGACATTCTGTAAAACAGCTTTTATGGAATCTTATATGTCAGGATTTTGATTTTTTTTTTTAATACTAATTTGAAAAAATAAATAAGTACAAAAATGTTGTCATTTGTGCATGCTTATCTGAAAATTAATTAATGATTCAAGGTAATGCAATAAAAAAATAGGCAGAAATTAAACAACATATTTGCTATTAGTTAAAGAAATTTTTTTTAAGTTTTTAAAAAAGTTTTTATTTGATTTCAGAAAAAAACACACAAACTCAAGCAATCTTGGTTTAGATATTTTATTTTAATGATGATGCTTTCACAATATAAAATTGCTTTGTGGTTAAAGATTTTACTAATCAGGTCTAAAATCGACTCCCTGTTTTAGTTAAAACAATTTGCCATAACAGTTTTCTGCTAGACTGTATATCAAAGTATTACTATACATTGGGAAAATATTTGAAACAATGTAAGGTTTATTTTCACAAAAATCTAAGTGTATAACATTTTAGCATACTTCTAAATATTTGAAATAAAAAAAAATCAGTCATTAAAGTTTGCTTTATCTTTTTTTTCTATTGGTTCTTTCATTAATTTCCTCAATTTCTGTAAAGCTTGTGCTTATTCCCAGTTCCTTATATGGTTAAACATTAGATATATATGTATGTATATATTATTTAACTTTTACATTCTGAGACTGTTTCAGACTTTCAGTTTTTCATTGTATTCCCTTATGAATTCCCTCCTATTTTCTTTAGATATCTTTCTATTCTGTGAAGATCTTCTTCCACCTCATTCCAGATTTCTAACCAGGGCACTTTTCAGACAATTTGATTTGTCACTAGAACAATTTATATATTGACATTGAGAAATGGATATTTTGCCTTTTCATAATTTCCTTATTCCTTATGTGTTATTCTTGTTCTTCTGTGCCTATTATTTTCTGCATATTTTTCTTCTGTCACCTTCATTCCTATCTCTACTGCTTCTCTTGCTTTTCTCCAGTTTTGTCTATATTTTCTTTGTTATCTTACATTATTTGACTCGTACAATATTCTATTTTATCTTTAATCTTTTATTTCTATTCCTCTAGTGAGCTCATTTTTCAAAGCAGCAGTAAAGCTTTTGCTATTTTCACCCTAGCTCCCAAACAAGTAAATCTGGTGAAGTCACAACTCTGCCATCTCCTTCTTTGTGATAAATATTCCTCCTTTCACTAGTTACAGGGGCTGGAGTGAAAGTAGAGGACTTCTTTTTCTGCTTTATTAATAATAAGAAAGGCAACCTTTGAGAAAGAAAAGAGAGCATAAAGATAAGTTCTCAAAGAACTTCTATTCAATAAATGTGATACTATAGGACTGAATACGGGAGGTAGAAATACAGATGAAGTACCCACTGTTTTAAATAGAGAATGTTACCTGTTCTCTAATCAATCATAGTAACATAAGTTACATTTTTAAGGTTAATGGCATAACTGTGAAACTGCAGAGTAATTGCTTTTTCTAGCCTTTTTTGAGGTCGTCTTATTTTGTTTCCTCGTGTTTAAATAAATCACATAATATGAAGCGGTGCTCTTTGTTATGGTATAAAAGCAGATGACTAGAGCCTAATGCAAATTTTGCCTAACAAAACAAACCATGAGAAATAGCTGTGACATTAGAAATGGATGGACATTAAAAGTAACAGAGCTGAAAACAGTGCTGTGAAAGATGGCCAAGTAACAGGGATAATTCAGGAGGTGATATGCAAGAGATAGATGAGGTTTGGGGGAAATGGTGTTGGGGAAAAGAATCTCACAGCTTCTTTACAGATAGGTGATGTCAACAATCTTACTAAATGCTTCTGCTCACATGCACATTCTGACTATTATTTTCATTGTCAAGCAGACTTAGAATTAGGAGCATATACTGAACTTGGTCCTAATGCAAAAGAAGCTAAACTGACTTGAATAAGATTTGGAACAGGAGAGAGAAAAAAACCTGAACAAAACCCTTTTCTGTGAGCCTGGAACTGCAACAACGTTTCATCAGACTGGACATAGATAAAGTGACCACAGGATTCCCACTGTTGAATATATTTAAGAAGAAGAATAACAAGCTTTCTCTCCTAGAGAGGAAATGATTTCTCATTGCTCTGTTAGTTGGCGCCATCTCAACTGACGAAAAGGCACTTTTGGCAGCCCAAATGTAGATTATGTTTTCAGCTTTCTAGCTGAAATGAAAGTAATGATGAGAAAATAAATCAGAATCAATTGTGACAGAGCTTAAGAAATGTTAAGACAAACAAAACAACAGCATTTACTTATCCACCGGGACAAACCAACTTTACATCAGAGAAGACTAAATCTAAAAATACTGAAAAGAAGGTATCAATCAAAAAAAATCAGTAAATGCAAAATCCTATTTCTTTAGCATCATCTTGATGGTTCTTCAAACATTTAAAAGCTTTAAAATATCTATTCTCACCCTGTTAATAGTGTGCATGAATTTACAGAGATTTTTTTTGCACTGAATTCAGCAGAATCCTCCTGTCATGGGCAGATACAGCTTCCACTTCTTGCTCAAAGACTCTTGAAATTATCACTGATGAGACATCTGCAACTTCTCTGGGCTACCTTTTCTAGTGTATCACCACCTTCATCACAAAAAAAACCACATTCTTATGTCCAATTTAAATTTACTCTCCTTCAGTTTAAAACCATTGCCCCGTCACTGCTGCTACTCACTACAGACTTTAGTATAATGTTTCTTTCCTTATAAGCCACCTTTAACTATTGAAAGAACAATAAGGTATCCTCTGAGCCTTCTCCAGACTGAACAACCCCAGCTCTCTCATTTTTCATGTCCCTTCTCTGGACTTGCTCCAAAAGCTTCATGTCTTTCCTATACTAGTGCGCTGCAGAGCTGGAAAGGAAAGGATCATCTCCCTTCAACTTCTGGCCACATTTCTTTTGGCGCAGCCCAGGATATAATTAGATTTCTAGGTTAAAAGTGCACTTTGCCAGCTTATATCCAATTTTTCATCCATCAGTATCTCCAAGTCTTTCTCTGCAGGATTGTTTTCCATCCACTCAACCCATTTTTTTTTTTTTTTTTTATGAAGATTACCTTGACTCATGTGAAGGACCTTGTACTTTGCCTTTTTGATTCTTGGGATTTTCATGGGCCCACTCCTCCAGCCTTCCAAGGTCCCTCTGAATGGCATATCTTCCTTCAAGCCTGTTGTCATCTGTAAACTTATTGAGGGTGCACTCAATCCCTCTGTCTTTGTCATTGATATCATAGAATCATAGAATCATCAAATGGTACGGGTTGGAAGGGACCTTTAGAGATCATCTAGTCCAACCGCCCTGCAGAAGCAGGTCCACCTAGATCAGGTTGCATAAGAAAGTGTACAGGCAAGTCTTGAAGACCTCCAAGGAAGGAGACTCCACAACCTCCCTGGGCAGCCTGTTCCAGTGCTCCATCACCCTCACAGTGAATACATCAAATACTATTGGCCCCTATACAGACCTTTGGGAAACATCACTCATTGCTAGTTTCCACTTGAACATTTAGCCATTGATTGTAACTCTGGATGTGGCAAACCAGCCAGATCATTATCCATCAAAATCCCATTTGTTAAATCCATATATCTTGAATTTAGGGAAAAGAATGTTAAGAAGAAATTTATCAAATGCCTTACAGAGGTCCAAGTAGACATCTATAGCTCTTCACTTGTCAACTGGTGCAGTCAGTACATTGTAGGTTATTGAATTAGCTGGGTATGATTTGCCCTTAGTGATGTCATGTTGACTATCTCTCATCACTTCCCTGTCTTCTACATGCCTTGACATGTCTTCCAGGAGGATCTGTTCCATGATCTTACTGGTCATGGACATGAGGCTCACTGTTTGGTTGTTCCCAGTTCCACCTTATCACCTTTTTAAAAGGATCAATATTCCCTTTTTCTATTCACTGGTGACCTTGTCAGACTGCCTTGTGATTTCAAATACAATGGAGACCAGCTTAGTGACTACATCACATAATTTCTTCAAAATATTGGACTACGTTTCATTTAATATCATGGACTTATGTATGCTCAAGTTCCTCAGGTGGCCTTGAACCTGATCTTCTCTTATGATGGGAGGTGCTTTTTGCCCTAGTCCCTGCCTTGAGGGATAGAACTTATCATGTAAATTGGAATATAATGATAATGGAAGTTGATGATTTTAGTGGTTTTCTATTTCTTGTTATAAAGTTTTTCAAAGTTTATTCCTATTATTAAATGACTATGATTTTTCAGACCACAAGTAGAAAAACTTAGTTGAAGAGAACATAAAATAAAAGCACTTTTAGCACTATGCTAAAAGACTTTGTTGCATTTATAAAGATGTATGTTGTTTTCCTTTTATATGAACTGTACTTGTTCAGTAGCTGTAGTGCTGGTTGGATTCTAACTGGCCAGATAAGAATTTTTTCACATTTAGTTTTCCATATTTCCAAATGTATCTTGTCTTATGCCAGCTATTTTTTTCTTTATTTGTCTTACTTTGATTTGTCTCACCTCACCACACTTCATCATGCTTTGCATTACCTAACTCAAAAACATAAAAATCTCTAGTTAAAAGAATTTCATGCTTCATCATTAGTCATCAAATTAATTCAAATATAACTCAATATAACCCAACACAGATATAGGTCAGTGTTTTCTCTTCTTTCTTTATTTTCCTAAAAGTCTCATATACTGTGTCCAGCCTGTTGGTGTGATATTCTTTAGGAGGAAAGATGATATATATAGATACTTTATCAGAAAACTACTAGATTTTGGGTTGATTCGTGGTTTGTTTTCTTTTCTTAAGTGGAACATAGTATCTATCTCAGCTGCAGTGAATCATAAATATCCTCTTTCACTCTCACACTCATGGACTAAACAATGTATTATTTGGATCTTTTCTAATCAATAATATTAAATAGACTCCATACTCTGTCATTTGTTTAGTCTTCATAAGTTCACCAGTGACTTGAGAATACTCTTCAAAATGTGGCAAGCTTCTGCTTGTTTATTTCTGGGGTGCTTTTGTGTGTATTTGTGTGATTTTGTTTTGTTTTTGCTGTGCAGGATATGATGTAGACACTAGTCAGATTTGTTTTTTCTCTTTAATTTCTTCCTTTCATGTTTATAATACAGTATCTTATCAAGTGAGTGTCATTTCAATGTATGTAACTAGATTTGGGGTCCCTTAAATTCCTTACCTGTCAAAATGAGTTGCGTGTATCTCTTTGAAACATCAGCTGCTTTTCATGAAGATCACTCTTCTTCTTCCAGCTTTGCAGTAGCAGGAAGTCTAGCACGAAACATTACATTCAGGAGAAAGGGCATTTTTTATCCAAAAAGTTAGACAGAAAAAATTCTTACATTTGACCAAAATCAGACTTTTTTCACGTACAAGTATTTGGATTTCCAGTGTGAGAACTGGCATCAGTCATAGAATCATAGAATTATGCCTTCCCTTGAACAAAAATCAACCTGCACTATCAGACTATATTCACAGCCTTTACACCTCAGTGGAATTAACAGCACTGAAAGTGGGTAAGATCTATTTACACACCTCAAAAGTTATTTTATTCTCATCAACAGAAAATAAAATGTGTGACTTGTAACGTTTGGTAAAACAAACTTACCTACTTTGAGAATTAGAGCTTAGATGTCTTTTATTTTAACTAACAATATGTTTTTCTCATATACTTCTTAAAATTGCTTTCTGTTTTCATTAGAGCTTTGTAGGGGGGATTGTTTGGTTTTGTTTGTTTTGTTTTATGTTTGCTTGGATTTTGTCAGAAGACTATAAGATGGGAGTTATTGAATGCCTGCTATTGAACATCTTAATCTCCAGTTGTTTACTTTTTCAAAAATATATTTTATGATGAGTGGAACATTTTCATGAAAAAAAAAAGATGTTGAATACCTCAAGACTGTTGTAACACTGCACTAAAACTGAAGGGTGTATTCAGGTTAAAATTTTGTGTGTAGCATTGATAACACAGTTCAGGGCATGAGAAAATTTCTGGGTGTTTCATTATATTCACACATTAGTACTTAGATAGACCTGTTTAATTTTAACAACAGGTATAATTAGTGAGTTATAGTGCAGAAAGATTTCCATAAAAAAAAAAAATCCTGCATCTTTGCAAGAAATACTTAAATTTCTTTAGCTGACAGAAAAATATCACCAAAAGCAAATATTTATTTCTCTGAAATAAATACACTATTCCAGTTAAGAAGATTACTTTGCACATTATTGGAATTGCAATTTGAAGAATTGCATATGACCTGCATGATGAAATAAAAAGGCTGAAAAAGAGCAATATTTCAAAATAATTGGTAAGAGAGACAGTTCATAGAAAAATGAGACAGAATTTTCACCTCAAGAGAACTACTTGAAGTCTGTCTTCAGTCTAAACCAAAATGTGTTCTCTGACCTTAACATCAAGTGATTTTCTTGATATGAAGTTTTCTATTCTGTGAAAAGCTGTCTCTGGCCAGCAGACACATAAGAGCTGTAATAACAAGGAAGGTTACAAAACAGTTCCAGTATACTTTAATAGCTATATAGAAGAATAGGGAAACTGGTAGGTTGGGTTGCTTTGTTTGTTTGTTTTTCTTTTCTTTTGCACTACCCATTAAATCTACAAAGTTCTTTTCAAATCAAATTAAAAATAAAAAAAACTCCAAACTATATTAAACCAAGGTTGATGAGAAATGTTGAGGTCCCAAAATATTATAGTTTTAATTATTCTTCAACTGTAGAATAAAATCTTTTTTTAAAAACTAAAAATTTCTAGAAATTTTTAGCCATTGCAACAGAAAGTAAACCACTTGTTTATTCATTTGGTGAACAGAACAAATTCACAAAATTATGGTGACTGAAAAATTACAAGAGATCACCTAATTCTCCTAATGTACATCTCATCTGTCCAGACAAATAATCATAATTTTACAACCTTTCTAGAAACTTTGATCCAACTCTCAACTATTAGAATCATAGAGTCATAGAATGGTAGAGTTGGAAATGACCTTTAGAGATCATCTAGTTCAACCNAAAAAAAAAAAATCCTGCATCTTTGCAAGAAATACTTAAATTTCTTTAGCTGACAGAAAAATATCACCAAAAGCAAATATTTATTTCTCTGAAATAAATACACTATTCCAGTTAAGAAGATTACTTTGCACATTATTGGAATTGCAATTTGAAGAATTGCATATGACCTGCATGATGAAATAAAAAGGCTGAAAAAGAGCAATATTTCAAAATAATTGGTAAGAGAGACAGTTCATAGAAAAATGAGACAGAATTTTCACCTCAAGAGAACTACTTGAAGTCTGTCTTCAGTCTAAACCAAAATGTGTTCTCTGACCTTAACATCAAGTGATTTTCTTGATATGAAGTTTTCTATTCTGTGAAAAGCTGTCTCTGGCCAGCAGACACATAAGAGCTGTAATAACAAGGAAGGTTACAAAACAGTTCCAGTATACTTTAATAGCTATATAGAAGAATAGGGAAACTGGTAGGTTGGGTTGCTTTGTTTGTTTGTTTTTCTTTTCTTTTGCACTACCCATTAAATCTACAAAGTTCTTTTCAAATCAAATTAAAAATAAAAAAACCTCCAAACTATATTAAACCAAGGTTGATGAGAAATGTTGAGGTCCCAAAATATTATAGTTTTAATTATTCTTCAACTGTAGAATAAAATCTTTTTTTAAAAACTAAAAATTTCTAGAAATTTTTAGCCATTGCAACAGAAAGTAAACCACTTGTTTATTCATTTGGTGAACAGAACAAATTCACAAAATTATGGTGACTGAAAAATTACAAGAGATCACCTAATTCTCCTAATGTACATCTCATCTGTCCAGACAAATAATCATAATTTTACAACCTTTCTAGAAACTTTGATCCAACTCTCAACTATTAGAATCATAGAGTCATAGAATGGTAGAGTTGGAAATGACCTTTAGAGATCATCTAGTTCAACCTCCCTGCAGAAGCAGATCCATCTAGGTCAGGTCTCATAGGAATGCGTCCAGACGTCCTATTCTTAAATTTAAAAGAGTTCTGAGGAGTTTTTTTTTACTCCTAAAACCTACCTTAAGGCTTTTTAAAATTTTATTTTATTAAACCTCAAGATTACCTCCTGCCTAGAACCCAACTGTCTTACAGCCAGTGGACAGAAATAGCATTTTTCAAGTGGTAGTTTTTCTCATTATATCACAATAAATGAATCAGGGCAGACAAAACTCTGCCTTTATAGTGTCCACATCTCACCAGTAGTGATAAACAGAATTTAGAATGATTTGATCAAACCTAAGTGTTGAACTTTTAGAGGTACATTGTTCATTCAAATGCATCATCCTTAATCAGACTAACAAAGTAACCACAAAAGAAAAACAGAAAAGCATATTAGCATATCAGGGAAGGGAAGCATTTCAACAAGCATAATTAATAAGTCAGGCTGTACTTTCTACCTGGAAGACATAAGTGAATCAAATTACCACAACGTGATAAGTTAAACAAATTTTGCTTTAGCAAAAAACCCAAAAAACCTACTGAAAAATCTTTTAGAAGTTAACAAACAGTGGTCTTTATATAAATGAACCAATCATTCCAAGATGTAGATGTCAATATAACATTCATAGTAAAATGCACATACTCATTGAGATCTATGACACCAGGAATACTACAGCTGGCAGCTGTGAATAAACAAAAAGACTAGGGAAAAAACAAATAGAAACAACAAACCAAACACAGCAAGAAGATAAAGCAATAATAAAATTATTTAGCATTGGAGGAAACATACTTTTAAATTCAGATAACGTCGTATAAAGAATTTAAATCTCAAGTTTCATCACAAAATAAGATTTTATGTGTGAATATTTGTAACACTTTCATAAAATCAGATAATCTGCATACAGAATGGAATGAATGAACAGTGTTGACTAAGACTTTGAAGACATCATAGAACTGAAAATAGAAATACATATTATTTCTTGTTTTTAGAAGAGACTCCCATTTCTTCCAGCATCACTTCACGTGTTAGGAATTCAAAGGGTTCTATACAATGTTTAGCTATTATTGTGCATAGGCTTTTAAAACATTGCATGCGTGCTTTGCTTTAGCAGATGGTGTTTAATTCTAATCTTCTATTCTGCAGAAATAATACCACACAAGTGAAGATATGCCTTGAGGTTGTCTCTGCAATATTTCGTTGGCTGACCTTTCAGCCATTCACTGTATTTTAACAAGCAATAGAAAATAGCTTCAGGCAATCTCTCTCCTGATATACATAACAGATGCCTGGATAAGAATAGACAAGCCTGCAGGATCATTGCTTTGATGCTCAGTAGGAGACAATGTTCTAAAATGTTAGTGTTTGGAAGCTTATCCTACCATTTTATACCAGCAAGGGCATGAGGAGAACGTAAATTGACTAAGATGATTGATGTGGTGGCTGAAGACTGTTTAAATTCTGTAGCTGTAAAGAATGATGACTATAACTGGGCCATGATGAGTTTTAGATGAAATAAAGATTTTAATAGAACTTTAAGTATATGAGTGTGATAACATGCACACTTATTCTGCTCCCTTCCCCAAAATGAGACAAAAGAGTTGCTAACATAGCTACACAGTAGGGAGTATCAGCATATACCCTCTAGAAGAGAGAACATTTTGGATGGAAGAAATAAAATCAGATTGGCATCTTCTGGCTTTCATAACTTTTCCTTGTCTCCAGAACATGAGTGACAATTTTTAGGTATAGTTTGCTTTGTTTGGTTTGGTTTTTCTGAGAGATACCTTTTTTAATGACAACTGTACACAAATAGTTTTTGTTTGTTTTTTTTTTTAAGCATTTTCATAGTAATAAAATCTATTTCATAGTCAAAGGTATTTTTTCTTGTGTTTTATTTGTTCTTTTTAACCATGAACAAATAGACCACATGTAACTTCTTTTCTGTTTAAAAAGTAGTATTATGTCTTTCTGAACAGCCTATTGACACAAAAGTCTCTGTGCTGAAATTGGAAGCCTGCAGGCAAAATATTGTTTGGCATGAGGAGAGTGATGAGACACTTTAAAAGCTAATCTCAGATACACAGAATAGGTCTTCTCCTTTGAGTGTAGGAAATAAATTGTTAAGGCTTTATTGGACTGACTACATACACTCTTTACACATGTTCTGTTCTCCTGGTCTGTTCATACACTTAACCTTAACATCTACAATTGTTTTTTATGCTCATGATAATAACGAGGTCTTACATTCTATTGATTTGTTCTATGATTTAAGAAACTTGATCTACGGGGAAACAGCATCAAAAACATCTGACCATGAAACATCCATATTTAGGTATAACCCAAAGGGCAGGTTTTACAACATATAGTCACAATGTTCAGTGCTTTATTCTAACGTTATGCTTTTTTTTTTTTTTTTATGGTTACTGAAGTGAAGAAAAATCTTTTTTAAAACAAAGACAAGTCTCATCCAATCAAGAAAGAGGAGTATATGATCCAATATTAACCTAAATGGTCCACTGATAGATTTACCAGTTAGGAGACCCTGTACACAGTGTGCACATACACAATAAACCTTATTTGAAAAGCTTGCTTTGAATGTACAAGTCATCATGAAATGGTTGGGGTTTTTTCAGAATCTTAGAGACTAGGCCAATGCTTTAATCTGAAAATAAGCGGATTTTACTTTCAGTTCTGCATGAAAAAAAAAAAAA
>WBNH01001859.1:281-43801 GCA_013401255.1 Urocolius indicus | reverse complement strand
ATATTTAAATAGAACTTTTTGTGTTCCAGAATCATCCCATTACCCCTTGTACTGTTGCTAGATATCATTGAAAAAGGGGATGTTCCAACTTCCTTACATCTACCATTTATAAACTTATAAAGATTAAAGAGATCTGCCCTCAGTTTCCTCTTCTCCAGACTAAACAGCCCTAGTTCCTGAAGCCTTTCCTCATAAGGAAGATGCTCCAGTCCCCTGATCATCTTAGTGGCCCTGCATTGCACCCTCTCCTGAAGTTCCACGTCTCTCTTGAGCTGAGGAGCCTATAACTGGACACAGGACTCCGAGTGAGGCCTCGCCAGGGCAGAGGGCAAGGAGGACCGCCCTGGACCTTCTGGCCACACACTTTTTGATGCATCCCGAGATGCCCTTGGCTTTCTTGGCCATGAGAGCACATTGCTGGCTCATGTTTAGCTAATTATCCATCAGGACTCTCAGGTCCCTCTTCACAGAGCTGCTCTCCAGCAGCTAAATCCTCAGCCTGTATTGGTGTATGGGATTCTTCCTCCCCAGGTTCAGGACTCTGCACTTGTCCTTGTTGAACCTCATGAGTTTCTTCCTTGCCAAATATCTACAATTTTTAATTGTTGAAAAATGTTTATTATTTTATGCAAAAGGTCTTTAATGTAACTAAGTTACTAATGGGAAAAAAGATGGATAGATTCTAGTTATAGCAAAGTATTGTGTTATTAACGTGATCTTCACTTTTTTCTTGTATGCTTGCAGTATTTGAATACTGGGATTTACATTGCCAAATCTTGTATAAATTAATACATATATTCACATTATAATTTCTTGTTATCTTTAAAGTTGGATTAAAAAAAGCCCAAAACAGAATAATAATTAGGAAAAACAATATCTGAGATAAAACTGTAGAGTTCTAATGTAGGTAAACATATATTCTCATTTACTTATGAGCTCATTGTGAAGACTTCTTTTGATCAATGAACTCATTTCAACTGTGTAAATATTGATATTGTTTTTTATGATTGATGGCTTTTGCAAATCAGCACAAGACTAGCAGACATTTTAAAGGATCTAGGGGAGATTTTCCACGTTCTGGAGTGGAAGGACAAGGTCAAGATAATACTAAGGCTCATAAAATGGCACCAGGAAGCTTTGTCCAGGCAATTTATGTTTTCTAGTAGTCAAGAGAGTCAAGAGACCTCAGACAATTAGTCAGCTGAACAAATGTAATTGTCTATAGCCACAGTATTTCTGAAAGTATATATACTTTCTGGTACTTCATCAGAAATTGAAGGAAAATGAGACCTTATCTGCTGTATGGCTAATAAATTCTAATTAATCAATCTGACTTTCTGAAAAGACATGAATTTCCTGCTGCATATATAATAGCTCCTTATATGGAAGTACGTAGCTGAGAAATATGATAAACTTTATTTTCAATTTCACATAAAAATAAAAAATAACTTAAAATCCTTGCAATTCTCCTTTCTGACTAGTTAGTCTCTCTCTTAGTGAGTCTGTTTGGTTGTCCACTCATTATAGCTTTCATTACTATTCCTTGTGTTTCTTCTACACTGCATTCTTGTTCCTCATGTATATACTTTCAGTCTGTGATTTATTCAGCCATTTAATCTTGCTCAGAATAAACTAGGTTTATGCAGACCTTTAATTGCTCAAAATAAGGCACATCTTTTGATCACATAACATTGTCCTTGTCTATTGTCAGGTTTGTTTTGGTATTTCAATATTCTTGAAATGGTTCTCCTTAAATACCCCAAAGAGCTTTTTTGAATTGCTTATATCAGAAGTGAACAAACTATTCAAAAGTAGTCACTCCAGCACTAGTTGTTGAAGTAATACAATTTTTTCACTTAATATTTCTGTGTTATTTTCCTATCTTCTAGCTGGTTCTAGATGGTTCCTGTAACAATACTTGTATTGCTTCCTTTTTTCAGTCTTTTTTTTTTTTCTTTTTTTTCTCTAGTAATTTCAATTCTGCTTTTTGTTCCTGTGGAAATTCCACAGATCTAATAAAAACCTATACTCATAGCAAAATTAACATTGTACTATTCACATCTGGCAATAGAAAAAAATAAATTAGGACCTCTGACAGCTTCTTGCTTAAAGGAAGAGTTTGTATTCAAATCTGTGGATGAGATGTAGTTTTAGAAAATGTGCTCATTTCTTCCATAGATTCACTCAATATAATAACAATTAAATGTGTCTTAAATCTGTTGAACAAATGTCATCACATTTCCTGCTAAAATACACTATAGCATTGACATAAAACAATTTCGTTACGAAGGCAGATAAGCGATTTGTGTGTTTTCCACAATATAATGATTGCTTTACAGTGGAATGCTGTGTCATTTCATAATGGTCACCTGAAAAAAAACATCTTCATAGATGGTTACCATTGTAAAATACCAGAATCTAACATGAAAGATCAATGCTGAACTTCAGTCTGATGTGTTAGGAGAACACAGCAAGGAATACTGAAGAACAGAGGATGCCCCAGAAAATAAATTATCCAGAAGCACAGAGAGTTCACTGCCTATAGAAAGATTATTTCTAACAGTAAATTTTTATGCCTACTGCAGAAACGACTAGCTGGAATTTTTGCTACTGCATGCTTTGGTGTGTGCTCAGATTTAAAAAATTTATTTCCCTCTCCTCACCCAAAGCTCTTAATGTTATCCTCTTTGGCTTTCACATTGTGAAATCAGAATCAAATGCTCATACTATTTAGTCCAGTAGTTATCCTGGGTAAGCTTTGCAAATGAATTCTTATCTTTGATACTTTCCATTGAGTCTGAATCCCACAATGATATATATTACATGATATAATCTAAGCAATACAGTATCTCTGATCTTCTCAGCCATCTGAGTGTTAGCACTTTTTCTGAGTACCAGTATTCAGGTGAGGATGTACTGTACTAAAAAATAAAAGCAAAAATAACCTCAAAAATTTTAGGTTTGAGGTTTATTTTGTTTTCCTCATATAGTCCTCAACCAAGGCTACTATAGCTATCTGTGTGTCATATACCTAATTATAACATGTATGTGTAGTAGACACTGCAGTGAAAGCTTAGTAGGCAGTGTACAGAGCTTCAAAAAGCAGGGCCTCAAAAACTTGAACCACATCTATACATAGTACAGTAAAAGCTTAAGGTTTCATTATATATGCCTGAAAATCAGATTAAGAGAAGTTTATTTACTTTGATTATCAATGCCACTTATTTTGGGCAAAAAAAAGCAAAGCTGGGATTTGTAAATGGGGGGGGGGTGGTTTGCTTATATTTAGGCACATTTGCGTGGTGTTCTGTCATTGTGTGACTTTTTTTTTTAGAATGGAATCTATTTTCTTATTTCATTAAACAGTTTTGCAAGTTAAAATCATGATTTTACTGAAGATGCATTGCACTAAATCTTTGGGAATGTTTGATAATGATATCTTTAAAGTATTTTCCCAGGAAGAAGATTTGTTCCATAGTACAATTTCGTGCAAGTGGCTTTGAAAATAACATTGAAATTACTCAGACCAACATTACTAACACTGTTTATTAGTAAATATAGTTCCTCAACATGTTTAGAAACATTGAGGCAATTTTGAATACATAAACATGGATACGTCCTGGACATGTTCCTATGCGACCTGATCTAGGTGAACCTGCTTCTGCAGGGGGGTTGGACTAGATGATCTCTAAAGGTCTCTTCCAACCCTACCATTCTGTGATTCTATGCTGTGTCTGAGAAATTTTTGTCCTTGAAGTACAGCCCTTTCTTACATTGTCCTTGAATTAATAGTTTCAAAGTCTCCTACACCAATTCTGTATTTCAAACACGGTCCTGGCCCACACTATATCCATAGATCATGAACAGAAATCTGTCGTTAGGCATAGGCTTTCAGCAAGCTTTGGGCTTGAAATTTTTAGTGCTTAAAAAAATTACTACAAGGCACTTTATATTATTCTGGGAATGAATCAATGAAGAAAACTGATACTCCTACTTCTCTACAGAAGAAAGTGTAAATAAGTTAGGAGGCTACGTTGCTAATTACCCTATGTGATATTGCTCACTAATTTGTTTTCTGTATGTGCACACACACACAAATCTTCACAACTAAAAATGGCAAAAAGTTTCATGCTTATTTTATACAATATGTCTAAACAGAAGTCCTTAAAGAAAAGGACATCAATTCAGTCCAAAAAGGACTGAATTTGTTTTAAAAAATGGCTTTAAATATTAAAGAATTTTGCAATAAAATGGATCCTGATGAAGAAGGTGAATAGTATATGCTCAATTAAATTTGAAATTACATTTTGGAGTTTTGTTCTAAAAAGAAATACATTCTTTGGATTGTATGTCATTATATAGCTCTAAATTATTTTTCTGTTCTATTAAGCTGTTTCTCTTTTATACATAATGTGAATTTTAGTTAATACATTCTTATATTTTAAAAACTATTCTAAAGTTTAAAACAATCAACAGTCTATTGATAGAGCTCTGCAAAGGTTGTTCTTAATTTTAAGATTCAGTATGACTTATCTAAGTAAGAGCAAGGTCAACAAATATTTAAAGTATAAAAGACAGGAATTTGTAGCTGAAGTACAACATTTTGTTTTAGGTAGAAGATTTTCATAGTGCAATAAGGAATTGAGGCTTTTAAGCTCAGCACAACATACTGAAGAATGAACATCTCACATGTATGGTTCAAACGGACTAGTATATTCATAAGAACTCTATCCTCTCTTCTTCCCCAAGCAACACTCACATTCTTGGAGAATCTCTTTATTTGTATTTCAGGGAACAAACTGATTCTTATTTGTATGAACCTACATCACTGATTATGTTTAGTGGGCCACCATTTTCTTATGGAATAACCCGATGGCTAGTCTCCAAGAAAAAATCTAGGTTTATTATCTTCAGCTAGAAGGGATTCCAATTTGTATTTCTGGCATCCATGAGTTCAGATTTGAGTTCATTGCATCAAGGATAGTTTCTTACCATCTTGATAAAGGAAAAATAACATCAGATACGATTAGATTAGCAACTTACAAACAAGTTTAGATCATGACTATTGATGTCATGATACTGTACAGAAGATAATGTAAAATTTATGTGATTGAAGGAACTAACTCAATACAAAACCTATCTGTAGCTTATCGCTTAGGACAGTCAGAATATAATTCACCCCTAGTAGTTCCAATGAGATATACCTCATTTTGATTTGTACTTTGATTATGAACAGATTGAGGGGCAGACTCTTTTCACTATGAGTTTCTAACCCAGAGATACAAATCAGAAATAAAATCAGAACTATTAATATATAGATAATGACATTTTCACAACTGATACTTTCTGTCTGAAAGTGTGGTTTAAATTTGTTTAATTTCCACTGAAATTTCCTTGAAATCACATTAAGTGGCAAGCGAAATCACTTGAAGCAATGTTATTTAGCTTCTAGAAGAAAATTAATGTCTTTTTATAGTCCTTTTGATTTCAGCAGTTTTTGCTGCAAATATAAAGTACTATTCAAGTGTTTATTTGCTTGCTTTTTGTTAGTACAAAGCATATCAATTCATAATTGTATGGATGAAAATAGAAAGCTTTTCTGGATTCCATAGTATATTTTCTGTGGCCACTATGTCTTCATAAAACTATTAAGAGAAAAAATACAGTAAACATCTTAAGATTGAGAAAAACTAGTTTTTAAGATTTAAAAGATAGCTATATAACTTTCCATTAAAAACAAGTAAGCAGTTAAAATGTTTTAAGAATAGCTGATCATTACCTTATCCAGATCAAAGAGAAAAAGCTGGAATTTCCTACATGGTTCTAAGTCAGAAAAAGTGGAACTATGTGCATAAAATGGCTGAGAGAAGTCACTGTTACTACCATAGCAAAAGGGATATAAATTTTATCACAAAATCACATTCTTAAGAGAGAGTAAGGAAATTATCTAAATGATTTATATTAAATGACTGTGAATGGCAGGCCACATCCATTATATCTCTTTCTCTAGAATTATTTACCTTTACTTAGCATTAATTATCAAACACATTGAAGTATCTGACTTTTTAAATTTAAACAAATTATTTCCTATAACTGTTCTTTTGCGTGAAGTCACAAAAATCTAGTTGGGCTAAGACTTCCTCTTTTCCAATCCAGAGAAGATAACTTGAGAACCTTTGGGATAGCTAATAGAAAACAATAGCTCAGTGCAATATCAGTGCAGTCACTTTGTATAGTCAAATTTTCATGCATACTAACAGACCCTTACTTGTTCTTTCTCACTAATTAACATTTATCTTCACGCAAATGCATCAGTCCTGTTGTTGACAGTAAGAAAGAGGAATTTAAGTCTGGGCGCTGTAGTGAGGACTCAGTCAACAAAAAGCTGCAAATCAGAACAAATTAATAATTAGAAAGAAATAAGCAATGATAAGAAAACATAATGCCATGGATAAAATACTTTGAAGGTTAAGGAAGAAAATCGTAATAAAAGGTCTTCATCAGAGGAAAGAGTTTGATGTGGAATGCAGCTCAAAAAGAAAAGTGATAGCATGAGAGACTAAATCAGGACAACATACTTCATATCGCTGTGGTGACAGGGCAACTTTGCCATATTCAAAGCCTTTTTTTTTTTTTGACAAAGTAGAAAATAGACACAACAGACTGAGAATTTGCATTTCCAGGTTTTGAGAAAAAAAAAAAAAAAACAGAGAAAGATATTGTTTCAGATCACTCAAAAGTTGAATGGCAGCACTAAGACTGAAATATACATCTTCTAAGTTGAGAAAAAATAGATTAAGGAAGATTTCTAGGGAAGAGTAAGAAGAAAGTAATATTTTAGTATCAATGCACACCAAACTGGACTAAAAAGGAGAGGAAAAATAAACAACACTCTAATCAAATAGAAAGAAAGAATTTACAAGAACTCTAATAATTGACATGTAAGTAGTACCACATACCATGCACAAAAAAAAATCATCGATTTTAGAAATGTTTGTTGGGAAAAAATGGAAATTTTGAAGTACTTATGCCTTTTAAGTGCTAATATTTTGCTTCTGAGATTTAGGATTGCTGACTAAGTTTCTCAAAAATAAACTGATATGTGTCATATGATTTAGATGCCTTAAGGTTACAGCTCTTGAAAACAATTGCAGTGAAAATGTTTTCTATAAAAGTTTAGTCTTAATTTTTGTTTTTACTAGATTTGAAGACACAAATATATTTCAGTGACATCTTTAGAATACTTTTTGAAATGATACAGACCACCCCATATTTGTTGGTGCTGAAATGTATTAGAAAGTGATTAGTCTAGAGTACTTGACTCATAAAGAAGAATGAAAACAGCTATTATGTAAGTTATCTACTATAGGAGATCAGATTTTCATTTTGACTAGAATTATTTTTACTTTTCATAGAGATGTATTCATTTTGCAAAGTTATGTGAGACATTAAAAAGGTCTGAGTATAATTCTGCTGAGTATTTTTTCTTTCAGGTTCCAATGCAGAAATAAGTGTTTCTGTGACTAATGCGCATCAAGTACCATAACAATAAAGAGAGTAAAAGTAAATTAATCATTAAATTATTAATCAGAGAAACTTCTCATTTATTTTAAAAGTTTGCTTTGCTTTGGTTTTGCTGCTTTGGGTTTTTTTTTTTTGAAGGTTTGCTCTAAATCTGTGCTGAGTGAAGAGAACAATCTAGCATAGCATACTTGTGTGTACTCTTTGTGAAATATAAAATTTGAATTTGAGCAAAAGATAACACACCTTCACTGTGGTCTCAAGATTTTGTCACTAGTTGAATCTCTCAAAGGCAAACTACTACACTGAAGCATTTTCTTACCCTTCTAGTTGGCTCTGGCTTCCTGATATTTTCAACTCTTCTGCGTCTGTCCTAGTAACGTGGTGGCTGCTGAGCTCCTGCTGAGAAAAGGTCAATGTCTTTGTTTTTGTCTTTTGTCATTTCTGCTATTCTTTTTTTTTTTTTTTTTTTTTAACTTTTTTCACATTGACAGGTAGTTCTATATTGTGCTAATAGTTTTCATACTCTAGACCGTCTGCTTGACGTATGCCTTAAACTGAATGTAATATGTGGCATTAATACGCATTAGATCACAACTTTCAGTAGAAAAAATCTAAATAAGCTCCAAGAAGTCCAGTGATTAAAATTAGTTCCTGTACCACCTGACTCACTTTAAGAATATATACTGGAGCTAAAGCAGAAGGCAAGACAATTTTTTGGTCTAGGATAAGGCCTAGTGACCATTAGTCTTTACAAGAAGAATTAGAAAATATAATGTAAAGCATGATACTATCTGGCTGATACATTCTCTGAAGTAATCTGTGATAATAATGCATTGAATAGAGACATTTCCTTTCGATTTCTGAAGTGCATAACAATAGGTGTGGTGATATTTTTATTGGTGGCACAGAAGAATATATAAAATTATTGCCGACAAAATATACAGATAGTGCAAGACTGACAGAGAAAAAAACAATGAATCACACAGGGCAGTCATACAGAATGATCTGGGTCACTGCTTAAACTAAGTTCACTAAAACAAAACATGTTTTCAAGTTGCTGAACACAAGTCTGTCTAGTAGCCAGGAACACAGGTCATGCTTACTGTACAGGGAACTGCATCTCAGCTGTCTAGATCTTAAAAAAAATGTGCTTGGGTCATAGTGCACAAATAATTGAATGAGATACTAGTTCAACAGTGTAGTGTATGGATGTTGGATGTTGATTTGGTCACTTTGGTCTGTGTGCATTAGATAAAAACTTCAAAGACTTATACTGCTAGTTATTAGAAATTTTGTCTACAAGATTCAAGAAAATTCACAGCAAAAAAAGTAAGATGCTGTGAGTACTACAAAGAAAGAAGTTTTCTGAGGAGGAATTGAATATATAGAACTGTAGTTTATCAATGAGAAAATTAGATCTCCTTTTATTAATCTACTGGGGGAAAATGCTAACTTCTCTCAGTCTCTTTATTATTCCAAAACATGATAAGAACAGATTTATGAGTTCTGAAGCTAAAGAAAGGAAAAAACTGGACAGTCAATTACTGCCACAAATGTTGGTAGAGATGATTTAGTTGTAATTTGTTATTGGGGTTCAGTAAAATCTAACAATGTGAGTGCAACTGTTTGACATAGGTTAAGGTCAGAACAAATGTTTCAATGACTATGTCTAATCTAAAATAATGTATGTGACCCCATTATTCCAGTTTCTGTGAATCTGATAGAGCATACACCTTAATATTTTTTAAAACTTTAGAAATAATGTTTAAATTAATGAGAACTAATAAGACAAACTGGCATTTGAAAAGGGAGAAATCTAAAAACTAGAGAGGGAGAATAAATTGAATGCTCTAAAATATTTTGTGTTAACAGATTTTTTTTTTCAATTTAAATGAAATCTTACTAAGTAAATTTCTTAGGGAAAAGGTTTCAAATCAAAATATATATTTCATATCTTAGCAGCTTGGTTTTTATTTTACAGGTTACAGACTAGTTTAAACAAGAATTTAGACAAGTAATTTAAGGGAAAATGTTGAAATGGTACATTCTGATGCCTTTGCAAAATTATTGTAAGATTAACATATTTCTAAAGCATTTGAATTTCTAACAAAATTATTTCTATTCTCCTTTAACATAGTGTAACTGCTTGTAAGAAATAATTGATGAACATTTAAAAAAAAACTAGATCCATCAGTGTTTCATCTATCAGCAGTCCTGGCTCAGCAGAGAGGTCCCAGAGGACTGGAGGATGTCAAATATGACCCCCTACAAGAAGGGAAGGAGGATCCTGGGAACTACAAGCCTGTCAGCCTGACCTCAGTACTGGGGAAGGTTATGGAATAGCTCATCCTGAATGCCACCCTGAGGCATACAGGATAACCAAGGATTCAGACCCAGCCAACATGGTGTTATGAAGGGGAGGTCTTGTTTTACCAACGTAATCTCCTTCTGTGACAAGATGGCACTTAGCAGAAGAGGATGTGGTCTTCTTGGACTTTAGTAAGGCCTTTGACACACTCTCCATAGCATCCTTCTGGAGAAACTGACTGCCCATGGCTTGGATGGACCTACACTGAGATGGGTGAAAAACTGTCTGGATGACTGGGCCCAGAGGGTCATAGTGAATGGAGTTAAATCCAGTTAGTGGACACACAGGTGTGGTGTTCCCCAGCGCTCATTGCTAGGGCCTGTTCTGTTAAATATCTTTATTAATGATCTGGATGAGGAGATTGAGTGCATTCTTATTAAGTTTTCTGATGACACCAAGATGAGTGGGAGTGCAGACCTGCTTGAGCGCAAGAAGGCTATTCAGAGGGACCTGGATAGGCTAGATCAATAGGCCAAGGCCAATTGCATGAGGTTCAGCATGACTAAGTGCCAGGTGCTGCACTTGGGCCACAACAACCCAATGCAACAGTACTGGTTTGGGGTAGAGAGGTTTCAGAGTTGTGTTGTGGAAAAGGACCTGGGTGTCTTTATCAACATCTGTCTGAACATGAGCCAGCAGTGTGCCCAGGTGGCCAAGAAGGCCAATGGCATCCTGGTCTGTATCAGGAATAGCATGACTATTAGGACCAAGCAGGTGACTGTTCCCTTGTACTCGGTGATATGAGGTCACACCTCGAATACTGTTTCCAGTTCTGCACCTCTCACAACAAGAAAAACATTAAGGTGCTGGAGTGTGTACAAAGACAAGTAACAAAGCTGGTGAAGGATCTAGAAAAGGGTCTTATGAGGAGCAGCTGAAGGAGCCGGGGATGTTTACTCTGGTGAAGAGGAGGCTGAGAGGAGATATGATCACACTCTACAATGAAGAAGAGTTGTAGAAAGGTAAGGGTTGATCTCTTCGGTAACAAATGATAGAACATGAGGAAGTGGCTTTAAGCGGAGGTTTAGATTGGACATTAGGAAGAACTTGTTCATCAAGAGGGTTAATAAACATTGGAACAGGCTGCCCAGTGAGGTGGTGGAGTGACCATTCACCCCTGGAGATATTCAAAAGACACATAGATGACATACTGAGGAATATGGTTTAGTTTAGTAATGGGCTTGGCAGTATGAGGTGAGTACTTGGACTCAATGATCTTAAAAAGTCTTTTCCAACTGTAACAATTCTATAGGTCATTACTGACTTGTGCTAGTTGCAGATCACTGTGAACAGTTACTGCAGTCTGAATTTTTCATTCTTATTCACACATGATGCTGTGACATTTAATTTATTAAAGACCAGCAAATAATAATAGAAATTCAAATACTGACGTAACACATGATTAGTCAACCACTGACTATTGTGCTTTCAGAGTGTTCCAGTTGAGCACTGTGGAATGTGTAAATGTATTTTCATGATATCTCCAAGAAAGCAAATATGAATTCATCACATATTTTCTTTTATAGAAAAATTGACTTCTAAACTTAAATTTGATACATGCAAAGCTGTTCAGGCCTGTACTACTGCATTGTTATGCAAGGAGGAGTGGGGAAAGACTGAATGCTTATTTTAAAATGTATACAATCTTGATAGCTGTTTTAAGCCTGTTAGAACTTGCAGATACAAAATCAAAAGATGATGCTATTTAAAGGATATTAGTATTTGCAATCAGTATAAGGTCCAAGTTAATTTTAAAACATTAGGTAACTGAGATTTAACTGCAAGAAATTTGATTTATTCAGTATTAGTTCTGTATGCACTACAGTAAAACACTTTAGACAAATAGAAGTTATATATTAATGAAAACAATAGATCTGGTAAGTAAGAAATTTTAAGATTTTTGTTTTAGTCTTAGTCAATAGCATAATTTATTTTGAACTGTCTTAGAAACACATTTGGTTATGCTGGTAGCTAGACCTGTATTTAAATCTTCCGGTTCAATTTGATACAGACATGAAAATACATCTGCTTACCAGAAGATATGTGAAATAAAATAAGGTTCATTATTTGCTTTTGAAAAAAAACATTCAGTGAGATAACTGTACAGGAAAGTATATCACAAGGGTTTCTTATGTGCATGCAGCTTACCGATCAGTTCAACTGTAAGGTTTGATAACAAGATTCTTTTGAACTACCATTCACAATTTTTTCACAGAGGAGAAAAAATAGTTTTAGTAGATGACTATAAATAAATGAGAATTATTTGTTTCATAAAAGCTTCATTTGGAGAAATGTCATCACATTTCATCTGCTTAAGTGTCTTCAATATGAGTGTAATTTTTTTTTTTAATACAGTCTTTGGAAATGCACAAGTTTTTTACAAGATAGCACATCAGCCTTGTGGATAAATGAGATTCCATAACTCTAATGGTGTAACATGCAGCAATGAGAATAGGAAAAAGGAAAGTTAGTCAAGTTTTCAGGATGTTCTGACAATTATGAAAAAGAAAGTGCAATGTATGCTTTGATTGAAATCACATTGAAATTCTACTGCGATACTGTTTTATGTCACACTTTCTCTTTCTGCAAAGCCCCAGCCTATGTTTTACACATGCTTTTGGAAGCATTATGCAAGATGCAATGGTAAAAATACAAATTAATCTTTAGTCTGGAAAATTCAAGAGTTGGGGATAAACTGCTGACTCCATCAATGCCCAGTCAGTTCTTGTATCATTAGATTCAGCTCTGTGCTCTGGATGTTAGAAGTGATGTTCTTCCCTTTATGAGTATAAACTGCAGAGGAATGAAAAATAAGTAGCAAGAAATGTCAAATGTTTCTTCATGTTCATCAGGATCCCAGCCCTATTGTTTTTTTTTCTTTTAATTGTGCATGTGCTTAGAATCATAAATGTTGTTATGACTGATGTATTCACTGTAATGAGGTTTTTTTTATATGTGGTCATCCCATACTTAAAGACAAAGTGTTCACTAACCACCAAGCTTGTCCTGAGGCTGAATCTAACACCAAGTAGGAAACCTTTCACTAGCAGTTGAATGTTGTAATCATTGAATGTTGTAATCACTTCTGATGTTTGTCCATTGCTGCCTAGTAATCTCTGGTCTATAATTATGAAAATTGTCTATTTTTTAATGCTTATCCTGCGAATGCTTCAGGGCTTCCTGGGAATTTTTTGTAGATACAAAGGAGACTGCTTCTTCTGTATCCACAGTACAACAGCAGTTAACATGGTTCACCGGCAGAAATGAGCAAAGTCAAAAATACCTGGAATAGCTCATTTCATGCAAAATACAGGACAAGAATTCTGACACAGAAGAACTGGGAAAATAGTGATGAATTTGCTTCTCAAACTTTGCTTTTCAGTTTCTATATATGAAATACAAAATGTTTTTACTAATGATTGATCTTAATAAAAATTTGGCCATAGCTTAGATTTGCTTGCATTTTAACCTTAGAGCTCATCTGCAGACAATCATCTGTGCTGCTTTTATTAGACAGTCTCTAAAAGTGTGTTTATAAAACTTGTCTCATTGGAGACATGAGTTCAATGTCTATCTGTGTCAGTGATCTTCCGGACTTCTGAAAGATCACTTTTCCTATCTGAGAAACAAATACTTTAATGTATTAAATATTTTGAGATCTACAGGCAAAAAAAAAAAAAAAAAAAAAGTAAGAGCAATGGAGACCTAACTGAGAAGATATATGAGTCCTCTATATAATTGAATAAACCTTGACCTCAGCAGTGAAGTCATCCCTAGTGTTAAGGGTCATCCATTCTTTACTTTTTACCCTGTGATTTCATAATTTTGGTACATCTTTTGTAAAATTTAAACCTCTCCTGCACTAGAAGACCACTTCCATTAACAACTAACCTAAACTGAAATGAAATTAGATAAAGTATCTTTTTGAAACAATGTTGCCAGGCATGAAATTGGCTATAAAGACAATGGTAGTCCCAGCATTGCAAAACTACAGCTAATCTCATTTCAAAATGACCTCTCATGGTCTTTGAAGATCCATAATTTATAAACAAAATATTTAAACACTTCAGTAGTGTCAAAGATGTTTCTTCCTCTTAGGCTGAACTATTTGCCTTCCTCATTAGTCCTTCTATGCTAACAATAACATCTGGTGCAAATACTATGTCTAGGGAATTTATGATATGAATGCGAAGAGAAAGGTTAAATCTCCACTTCATCTGTTCTTCCCTGTGTGTGTTTCACTGTATAAAAATGTGCAAGGTTGATGTAAATCATGATGAATTATGAATACGATGATTTTGAAAGCATAACACATAGTTGCAAATGCTTCTGTAAACTATAAAGAGCAGATTCTATAAAAGGCTTGTAACATTAATTTATATTAAACTTTCTATAGTTGACGGAACTTTTGAAAGGCTTTATTCTACTGTACTTTACACTAATTTCTGATGGAATAGCACAACAATTTCCATTTATAGGACATAGTACCTTATCTCAGCAAGACATCTCAAGGTGCTTTATAAGAGATCTGCAATAATTAATAACACAGCTTGCAGTGCCAAGCTAATGATGGAAAGCAAAGAGAAAAACAAGTCAGTTTTCATTTTTGATTTAAAGCACTCTGACATTCATGGCATATCTTGGCAGAGAGTGTTAAAGCAAGGCTTTTAAATATCTGAAACACCGGCATCTTAATACTAGCAGAACAAGTACATCACCTTGAATGACTTATTAGAAATCTGTGTGAGGCCTGGAAGAAAACAACATGCAGATTTGGGGTTTTTTTCTCCTTTGGGCCCATGTGATTCTAAGAAGGGCCATTGAGTCAAAATTTCTTGGAAAATAATAAGACATATTTATAGCATGTTTTTTGTAGGACAGAAATGTATTTATATGCTACAAGTCTCCAGTCAGAATACTATAAATATTTGTATAACCATAATGGATCTGTTTTGCTGTGGACGGCACAACTAAACAAGGAGAAGTGATTCTAAAATAACTGTAAAGAATCGCATCTACCTTAAACATTGCATATTCTGGTCTTCTCAAGATATGGAATATTTCTCAATACTTCATGGATACATAGCTCTTCTTTTACACAAACTGAAATTGTTTCATCGAGAAGTATTCATAAAATCCAACTGTAGACATTGACTGAATGAGTAACTGTCCAGAGGTTTCTATCTCTTCTTATTGACTACATTTAATATATACAAACATATCAAGTTTATAAAGTATATACATTTCTGACAGTTGATATGATGGCATAGGTAAAAGAGCTATCTACTACATCTAATCTCAAAACGCTAGTAAATTAAAAGTATTCAAATAAATAGTATAATAAACAGTCTATTTCTTATTCACCACCTCAGAAAATGAACACAATAATTCTTAAATTAAGTAAACATCTACATCTCAGCATTTAATAGCCATTTATAGATTATTGAATAGTAAATGAAAACCCCCACCAGCTCATATATTTTAAGCCAATTCATCTTTTTGGCATTCACAATATCTTTTAGTGACATGTTAAATAATTCCATTACAATTGGGGTGGAAAAAGCCACTATTTTGACTTGCTTTCAGCTTGTCAAATTAAGCATAATGCAGTCTTTCTAGGCCATGACAAGCTGTTGCTAATGCTAATACACAGTTGCTAATTTCATCATCTTACTAATGTGTAACCCCACATTCACCACTTCTTCTAGCTGCTTATTTAAGGCCTTTTCAAGCATCAGGCATCTGATATGTTAACTTATTTTTCTTAACCTCTTGTGTAACTCTTTAGTTCTAGAACATCGTCTGTGATTTGAGTAAGAAGACCAGAATTTATTTGATTTTCAAGATCTAAGTCAAACATGGAACCATGGAGTGATAGACCTAAGGATTTTTTCCTCTTTCTAATAATAAATAACACTGTGATAGATTGATCCTAGATGGCAACAAAGTTCTCATCCATTAATTTTCTTGTTACTTCTTAGTAACTCCTCCATCTTAGTGGGATGGAGGAGAGAATTGAAAGGGAGAAAGGGAGAAAAGCTCATAAGTGAAGGTAAAGACAGTTTAACACAAGGCAAAGCTACAAGAAAAGCAAAATGATGAATTTATCCCCTACTTTCCACTGGCAGACAAATGACCAGACTTTTCCTGGAAAGCAGGGTCTCAGCACATACAATGGTTACTTGGGAAGACAATGTAACCACAAACTGTCCCCTTCCTCCATTTTTCCTTGAGATTCTATTGCTAGAGCTTGTAATATAGAATAGAATATAGAATACAGTATATACAATATACATACAACATACTGTATTCTATATACAATATAGAATAAAGTATTCTTTTGGTCCGTTGGGATCACCTGGGCTTTGTCCCTTCCCAACATCTCAAGCACTCATAGGCTATTCATTGTGTTGACTGTGAGTGAAAAAGTTAAAACAGAAACAAAACTAAAAAAAAAAAAAAATCTTAACTGCTGCACATATAACATTCATCCAGAACCAAAACACTGGTGTTTTATCACACTGTTTTAGTCACAAATGCAAAACACAGAAACATATGGCTGCCATGAAGAAAATGAACTCCATTCCAGTCAGATTCAGTACAAACAGTCTTTAGTTTATGGCTTCTCTTCTATTGTTTTCAAAAGACTGTGTAGGATGACTCTAAGACTTTTCCTTGACTGTAATATATAATTAACAATGTATCACTGGGCCTATATGACTATGGTTGCTTCTTTTCAGTTCTGCTTTACATATAAAGTACTCTGAGATTCTTCTGATGGTCTTAAATAACATTTTAGTTTTCACTATTCTAATTGCATTAGTAAACCATCTTGTCTTGGTTTTTACTCCCTTTTCCATATACTATGTAAACAAGACAAGGGGTAATGGGATGAAGCTGGAACACAAAAAGTTCCACTTCAATGTAAGAAAATCTATTTCACTGTGAGGGTGATGGAGCACTGGAACAGGCTATCCAGAGGGGTTGTGGAGTCTCCTTCCTTGGAAGTCTTGAAGACCTGCCTGGACATCTTCCTATGTGACCTGATCTAGTTCAACCTGCTTCTGCATGGAGGTTGGGCTAGATGATCTCTAAAGGTCCCTTCCAACCCCTACGATTCTATGATTCTATGATAACAGCTCCAAGCTAGTTTTGGAAAACTTTACTGTACCTTATCTCCAATATAAGAAGTTTTAATTTGTTCCTCCTTGACTTTTACCTTTAAAATATTTTTTATTGTTTTTAAAGATTTCCTTTGTTATCCTGTGATTGTTGTTTTAATTAACTTAGTAGTAGGATAACTAGTTTAGTTGGTTTGTTTTTTTCTTAATAGCTCTGCATGTGGTATGCTTGTATTTTCGTATTGGCTGCAGCATATCTTATGATCCTAGGAAAATGGAAGTGTTTCTAGATTAAATAATACAGAAACATTGAACAGATAATGTTTCTTCTTTTGTTTGCTAACATCTTCAAAGAAGTGTGAGACTAAAATTATCTCTGAAAATATAATTCTTCTCAAGTAGACTATAATTACAAACAGAGCCACTAATTCTATCCCTGCTATGATTTCAAACTGTGTATCTAGAAATCAACTTAAAGTTTTTTTACTGCTCTGCATTCTGAATCTCGTGTCTTGTGTTTAATTCTGTTTTCTGTTGCATTTCCTTTGGCTTACAGTTCCTCAGGTTAGTTAAGGCCTTTTTTAAAAAAATGGTATTACGTTTACTACCTTCCTTTCTCCAGTGGAAAAATGCTATGGATGATGAATGCCACATCTAAGGATTCAGCAATATTAAATGTAATTTCTTTTAGAACTACAGTGTAAAAAAATGTCTGCTCCAGGCTATGTGTTTATGTTATTAATTTTGTTTTAAAACACCTCTATTGACATATGTAAGAAAGTTTCTGAGACTCATCTTTCGTAAAGATGAAGCTTCAGCTTTAAGGAATACAATTTATCTACTTTCCTCTATATAATAAATGTATGTTAAAAACAATATATTTCTACTCTAATGTATCTCATCTTCTCTGTGTAGTCTGTTTAATCTTTTTTTTTTTTTTTTTTTTAACCTGTGAATCCCTTCATCTCTTTGTGTAGATCCTGATTGTAGTGCGGTCAATGAAAATTTTATGCCAAACTACTTTTACTTCCTGACTTGCCTCATTACAGCTTAATATTTTAGTTAGAAATTTATTCTCTGTTCACTCGATTTCATTTGGACTTGTCATGGTTTAGGGCCATGAAGGAATAAAAGACCATGATTAGACTCAAGTACCCAAGACCTGAGAATTGCCAAAGAGCAGGAAGGCTTAATTGCCACTTATGGTCCAGGACAAAACAAACAAGGCTACTGGGTTTGGGGAAGAAATAATAATAATTATAATAATTTAATCCAACACCAATTAAAGCATAACTATAAAACCCAAAAACAAACGTGAAACAACACAGAATGGTACAATGATGAAGAGTACAACCAACCCTTCAAGACCACTTTCCCTCTTCCTGGGCTCAGAACCCTGATCTCAATGTCTTTATCTCTTCCCCCACTGAACAGCTCACGAGTTTCTGCTATTTGCCTTTCCTTAGGGCAGGCAGGCTCCTCACTGATCCTCTCTGCACCTCCACAGGGTACCTCACACATGGCAGCCCTGCACAGGCCGCTCCAACGTGTGTTCACCCCAAAGGCTGCAGCTCCATTCTGTCTCTTGTGTGGGTCTGGTCTGCGGCCCGCAGGCTCTCCAGCATGGCCTGTGCCATGGCCACTTCCTCACACAGTCTCTTGCCTGTGTAGGCTCATACATCTGGAGTTGCTGGTGGCTCTCAGTCCTGCCGGTGCCCTCCATGGGTTGCAGGGGTACAGCCTGCATTCTCACTACAGCTTGCAGAGAGGTTTCTGGTCTGGTGCTCCCCCTTCCTTCGTCCTCTGACAGCAGAGTCCACGTGGTCACCTCCATCTTGTACTCCTTGCACCATCTCCCCAGCACTTCAAAATCCCATCTTTAAATAGTGATCTCAGAGGCACCAGATTGGCCCAGCTGGGCTGCAGGTGAGTCTGAACCCAAGAGCCAGGGCTGAGTCCAAGAACTCTTTACTGGGTCTTCACTGCAACCTCCTCCCCATTACCAAGAAAAGCATTTCCTTGCTAAACCATGACAGGACTGTTCTGTATTTTCAATTATATTTTTTCGACATGCAAAACTGTTCTGATGTTTATTAGCGATAGGACTTGTTTGTTTTTCCAGTTACCTCTGCTTATTTGATTGTTTAGTAATATACCCTTGCCTAAAGCATATAACGTGCTGAAGTTAAAATTCGGTATTATTATAGTGTAATCTGATGAGCAAGCCTTATCTTTTCCACAAAGAAGCTGAATTTGAATCCTTTATGGCTATTTGCACACTGAACTTTGAATTCATTTGTCTGATGTTAAGAATTAGGTCACATTGTGCTTTTGCTGCAATGAATCCTCTGTTAACCTAGAAGCACAATCCCCAAATGTTCAGATTCTTTAGCCATTGTGCCTTCCTCTCTACACAGGTCAATAGATGGAGACGGTCTTCTGTGTAATTGTGCTTTCTATGTCACAGAGTAGGCAAAAAAGAAAAAAAATCCCATATGTATAACAGTAATAATTCAAACACTGTAGTGTTGCAACACAATTTTGTTTATCAAGATGATATTCATATCATATTGCCACTTTTATATGAAATTTATTGTACTTTCTGAGACAGTTGTCTTCATTCTTTCAAAAGGCAATGAGAAAAAAATTATAGCTACCAAGAATACTTCATCTTCCTTGCAATGAGAAGATGGATTTTGTGAAGTTCTTAGTCTCTATTGAATCATAGAGATCACTGTTTGGTTTGAACTTCCTAGTTCTAAACAGTAACCTAAAGTTTAGATATCTAAATTTAGGAGGCAGACATATCTTCATGGTAGATAAAGAATCCTGTTTTCTAACTACATTTACATTAATTACAAGAAGTCATTAATAGCTTGCAACAGATGAGGCATCAGTCATTCCGGCCACAGTCCAAAACTGTAATTAAGGTCATGCTTAAGAGTAATGAACAGAACAGACTTCAGAGAAACTACTCATGATCTTGAAGTTCAAGGAATTGAGGAATCAAACAAGAAAAGAAAAATATGGACTTCCAAAATTCTGTAAGCAATACCCAGCAAATGTGAGAATGTAGTGCAGCTGCATCTCAGAAGTCAAACGGACCGGAGACTGAATAAGAAACAAAAACCCACAGATTATATAGTGTCAGATTCACTGTCTGAAATCTTTATTTGAAATGTTTAAGGATAAATAATTACTATTGCAAAGTTGAGGAGAATAAACAGGAGATCTAACAGGATCTTCACAGACACTCTGCAGAGACAAAAGCCTGTGTCCCATGTTGCATGGTAAAAGACACTGAGGCTATCATTTAATGAGTAGTAGATGGAGATTCCCAATACACAGCTATGTAGTTATATATATATTAAAAAAAATACAAAGACATGGAATCCTGGTGATAACCAAACTGAATGGGAGCAAATAATGTGTTCTCACAGTAAACAAGGCCAACAGCATCCTAGATTGCCTTAGGAGAAGTTTTTCCATTTCAGCATTGGTGAGACCACACTTAGAGCCGAGCTCCCCACTACAGGAGAGACATTTATGAATTGAAGAGAGTCCAGTGGAAGGCTATCAAGAAAGTCAGATGCTGGAGCAACTGAAATATGAGGAGAATCTGAGAGAAAAACATCTGTTTATCCCAAGGAAGAGAAAGTTCAGGGGTCAATTGTTATTACTGTCTACAGCTTATTAAATAGAAAGTGCAGAGGAGATAGATTCAGATTTTCAGATTTATACACTAGAAGAATGCAAGACAAAAAAAAGAATCTGGAAGATGGAAAATCTGTGTTATTATTTTTTTTTTTTTTACCATAAGCATTCCCCAGAGGCTGCACAATCTCCATCTTTGGAGATACTCAAGACAGAGGCAGACAAGACCATAAGCAACCTTCTTTAACTGTGACATAGCTCTGCTTTGAACAAGGAGTTTGTCTAGATGACCTCCAATGGTTCCTTCAGACCTCAATTATTTTGTAATTCCATCCTACTTGCATAACTAAATTATGATTTTGAACTAGTAGTTCATTGCAAATCTTTGGATAAGTGGTTCGTAGTTGGACATGGTAAATTTCCTGACCATGTAGGTCAAGAATGAATATGTAAGAATAGAAAATATTGCCATAGTGGTTTGTTTACAGCACTGGCTTCTCTGAAAGGCATTAAATAGCTGAGAATTCACACTAAAGGTATATGACAACCTAAACATCTCCATGGGAGAAATATGAGTAGCCAGTAAATATAATGACCAATATTTGAACAATCTGAATTGTTATTTGTTACTGGAGAAGGTAAAAAGAAAGTTCCAGTGCTTTCCTTTTGACCATGTAGAGATTATAATCTAACAACCAAATAAGCTTCAGTAGTAAGTGTATACTGGTTGCATAAAACAAGGGATCAAGTAAGGATAGACTACCTGGAAAAAAAACATTATATCAAAAACAGAGAATAGCTCAGCAATCCTATGCATCAGGATGTGAATGGCAACAGCAGAAACTGACACTAAATAAATGAGATTCTACTAACACGTGTCTATACATTTCCCCTTAGAGTTTAAGCACCAAGCCAAAATACCATGCAACAGACTTGATTCATTCTGGGCATCCAGCCACATTAGTTTTAATTCAAAACCTACTGTCAGCAGCTCTTGGCTACTTCAGGCTAAGCATTTCTACTGCTATAAATATTTTAAATTATGAATACATTTGCTAAGAAATGTCAGAAGGAAATGAAATAAAACTGTCCTTGGCAGTGACTGATACACTATTGTTTCTGTTTTGGCATGACTTATTTTGGTTAGTCTTTTTTTATAATATGCTGTTGTTTCAACAGTTAAAAAATAGAGTAGGAATCAGTAGCCTTAAAAATAAGTATAATAGATAAAGTTATTTAAAAACAGAAGCCTTCCATAAACTTGGGTTGACATGAAAGCAAATTCCAATGAAGTAATTGTGAGGACCAAATTTCATTAGCAAATTAGGGATATAGAATAGTCAGTTCTCCCCTTTTTGAGTAACAGTGAAGGACCAGCAGAAAGAAATATCACTTAGAAATGCACTTAAGAGTTGTTTTTTTCCCCAAAAAACATGACCGCATGGCTTTGTCCTATTCTTTATGTAGCTATGTAAGTAGATTTAATATTTGAAAACTACAAAATATATTTACCATGCCCTGGATGAGAAGTTTGGAAAGGTCACAGTATACCAGTAAACCTCAAGCAGGATTATTGTTTACTATCTTGTGGTACTCATAGTGATTCCAGTTTCTACAGAAAATTTCTTAAACTTCACAATTGCTGAGATAGAGTGCACATAATTATTACTGATATTGATTCTAATTCATTTAAGAGGAATTATATTGCCTTTTCCAAATGCAGTGAAACCTCTTCCATGGGTTCTTGAAGGATTTTGTCTGATATTTATACAGATATACAAAAAGAAGACAGAAATTCTGAAGATAGCTAGAATATACCACATAACCTTTAAGCTTTAAAAACTTAATTGATTTTCTTATTAATTACAAAAATCCTTCTGTTTCATCCACCTTTTTTTTTTCCCCAAGAACTCAACTACACCAAATATATTTTTAATGGAATTGCATAATATTTTTAGTAGTGAGAAGTTATCACCTTCCTGGCCTACAACTTCATCCCGTGACAGCAAAATTGTGTAGATTTTTAGCTGCAGAGTAAATTCTAATTTATTGAGTCCTGCAGTAACATTTAGTTTTTATCTTTATTTTAAAACTTTCCTAGTTTTTACTGTTTCCTTTGTTGCTACCCACTTGACTTCAAATTTAGCAGGTAAAATAAAGCGTTGAAGTTTAAGATTTTTATGAGTGAAACCTAAGAAAATCCTCTACTTTATGTATCATTTGCATAAAACAATAGTAAGAAAAATAATCTGATCATATTAAAATTTACAGATCTTAAAAGTGTTTTTCCTTTAAGTAACATTGTTTTTTTTCTGGTTTTAGTGAGGAGTCAAGTTAAGATGTGCATTTGATTAAAATCAGAAGGATTTTTTTACCATAAAACATAACATATGATAAAACTACAGAATCACAGAAACACCACATAGGTTGGAAAGTGTTCTCAAAGGCGACCAATCCCTCTGCTTAAAGAAGTGCCAGGTGGAGTGGGATGTCTAAGACCATGTCTAGTCAGGTACTTGATCTTTCCATGGACAGTGAAACATGTTTTCAGTGACTTCTTTAGAAAATAGCCCGTGGTCAATTAGTTCAAAATTAATTCAAACAAATATAAAGGCTTAAATTTGATTGCGTTTTCCTTGAATGGACTTAGCTCACCAAATGATTTAGTTCTGTCTCTTTGATTTGATCTTGCTATTACTCACTATATCAGCCTCTTTCACATGTGCAAGTGTTATCAGTAATGATATACATTTCTGTTCAATTTTTTAATTAACAGCATTGCAAGTAGTCAGGATACAACTACAAAAGTCCCATCAAGTGATGATTCTTTATAGATAAATATTGAGTTATTAATTGTCCTAAATTGTTTTAACATACACTTTCTTTACACTGAACAGTGACATTAATCAATCAAATGAGTGAATGATATTTGGTTAGCTCTTTAACAAAAAATACTGCTCATCTACAATGTAACTGAGTAATTGCTATATTAATCAAACCTATAATCTCATTAATGAGAAAAATTAGATCTTTTTCTGTGTTTTTTTTTGACTCTAAAGCTAAATTGACTGGTAGCAGTTACATTCATATTCCTTAACTCATTCAGATGAACTAATGGGTCTCAGATAACAAATTGAAAAGGCTTTCACAATCTTTTACCATTAAGCAAAACACAGTCTTCTGGGTGTGTTGGTTACCCTGACTGCATTAATGGAATCCTTTGTAAAACTACATGAAAAATTCAATTTCCTGTTCTTTTTACTGTTTCAGCTGCATTGTGCTTTTCAGAAAAATCCCTTTCAATTGAAGAGATTTATTATGCAGTATAGGACAGACTGACTGTTTATGGATAAGCAATAACAAAACAGCCAGCGTGCTTGGATGGCCAGAGGCCCATGAGGTCTGTCAGGGCAGGACGTAACAGTCAGAAGCAGGGCAGCTGGGAGGTACTGGGGCAGCCTCAGCCCCAGCCGAAGTCCTTTGGCACCCTGCTGGGGATGGGAATGGGTCACAACCCAGGCCACAGTGTGGGCCTGTGAATGGGTGTCAGGATCAGGCCTGGTAAGGGGAACCAGGACCTCTAGACCCCGGATATTCTTCTAGGGGCATGTAGGTGGAGACAAGGTTGGGCCAATGCCTGACTGGGATGCCAGCCCATGGGTGATGTCAGCTTTAGGTACAAATCAGTGGGATCACAGACAAGAAAAAGCAGGTAAGAACCTTAGCGGAGATGAAAATCCGAAGCAAAGAAGGAGAGTTTCTGGAAAGACTTTTTCTGCCCTTTTTTACCAATCAATCTTCATATCAGTTTCAGGCCAGATGGTTTCATATCAGGTTGCTTACCCAAAGCCAAAGCAAAAGAAGGCGGCTCAGGGCTCCACCTCAAGGTCTTCTCTTAGTTATATTGACTCAGCAGCACTATTTGTGAGATACGTCTTTGTCTTCAGTTCTTAGATGTCAAAAGTAGGAGAGAGATTGTGTTTTAAAGAGAGAAGCAGGTGGAAGGAGAAAGCCTGTTCCAACTATTTTACAGTTTCCCCATGTGCATTTCCTGGAAACCAGGCTCCTCTGTATCATAATCAAGATATGTAGTGAAATTCCACAAAGTTGAAACTAAGGGATTATGTAGTATTATATTGAATGGTATGAATTTTGTCAAGAATACCAAGTACTTTCATTATATGATAGAAATGAGAGATGTCAATAAATATACTTTTATATTCTAGTCACAAAATCACTTTAGATTAAATAGTTGTGACATTAGAATGAAAAAAAAATTCTAAATTACCTCTATTATTTTGAATATTTTTCAATAAATAAACAATTTTAGAGAATCTTCAGTCGCTATTTTCCTTGCAGAAAACAGATGTTTTAGTGATATGCAGTTATATAAAATGTATATAGTCTCATAAAATTCTTATAAACTTGGTCATCCTAGAATATCTTCATTCTTACAGAAAGTTTCTCTCTTCACTTTTCTGAGATTCACGACTTGCTCACTAAAATGATTAAATTTTGTGCCTTGGCCTATACTTTGGCAAATGATCCCATACGATAATAAGCAGAGAATTTAAGATGACAACCAAGTTAATATTCTTTTGTGTCAGAACTGTAGAACTACATTTCTGCCAATCTAATTCTACAAAAAATGAACACACATATAAATACAAAACTACATCAATGCAAATTATTATAGCTTTTAGGAAAAAGTTCTGCTTTTACAGAATCTGAATTTACAATTGTACTGGAAGTTACTGTAAAACTGTACAAAACTTTTATATAGGTTATCATAAACGTGATCCATTTCTACATTTAGGTAGTTTGCTTGGTCTTCCTTGTCAACAGTGTTATTTGATCAGAAGCCCATTTGCTTTAATAGTAGTTATCATGAAATTAGCTTTCAACAGCTCCTCTTGCTTTAGGGAAAATGAAGACTCTTTTATTTATTATTGTTACTAATTTTATTGGTCTTGAAATGCTGCTGAAATAAAAAACACCCTCTAGCACAATTTTCTTAGCTCTGTGTCAAAATACTGAACAATACTTTCAAAACTTGAGAATGACCTTGTAAGGTTGGATCTTGCCAATTGTTATGTTTTAAATCCATCCTGCAACGAAGCACCATGTAGGCACTCACTCCCCTTGTGGTGGGATGGGGAGGAGAAAAGATAACAAAAGTCCTCATGGATCGAGACAAGGATAGAGACGACTCACTTGCCAATTATGGCTCCAGGCAAAACCTATTTGACTATATGACTTGGTGAAGAAACTAAATCAACTTAATTTGGCATCAACCAAAAGCAGAAAAAAAAAGAAAATAAGACAGGGTATGATGAAGAGAAAAATAAAACCAGTTCTTTCAAACATCCTTCCCCTACCCCTTCCTTTTTCGTAGGCTCAGCTTCCTGTTCCCAATATATCTACCTCCTCTCCCTTTGGAGCAGAGTGGACAGAGAATGAATATTTAACCCATTTTAATGGGTGAAAAAGTTCCTCCCATTTGCTCCCTGCTTCAATGTGGAGTCCTTCCAACAGGATACAGTCCAAGAAGACTTCATGCCAGGAGCAGTAATTGAGCATACTGAGCATCCCATTCCAAGGAGAGAGACTGCATCTGGATAGATGAGAGACTGTGTGGGGCGGCAGCCATGGTGCAGGCCGTGATGGAGACACTGTGGGCCCCAGAGACTCACATATGAGGTAGAGACTAGCTGCAGCCCTTGAGATGAACCCACATCAGAGCACCCTGTGCAGAGCTGTCAGCATGTGAGGTACCATGTGCTGGAGTGGGAAGGACCAGCAAGGAGTCCATCTGCCTTGATGGGAGAAAAATGGCAAGTGACAGGGGAAAAGCCTGAAACTCATATTTACTGTCCTCTTGCAATATGGAGGAGAAGGAGGTAAAAGACACTGGGATCAGGTGTCTGAACACAGGAAGGGGGGAGGGGTGGGGGGAAGATGGTCTTAAAGGGCTAGTTGTGCTCATCATCATCATCCCACTCTGTGTTGTTTCCTGTTTGTTATATTTTAGTTGGTAGTGTTTGTAAGTAATTTTGTTTTTTTCCCCAAGTTGAGTAGTCTTGTCTGTTTTACCTCAGACCACAAGTGATGAGTGCATCCTCCTTATTCTTAGGGATTTCCATGAAGACCTCAGTTACTTTTTTCTTTCTCATCCTGCCAGGAAGTGGCTACTTGTCACTCCTTTTCCTGGATGGGCCAAAACCAGGACATGGATGCAGGGTAGTCTCTGCTCTAGCCCAATTGCTCCTCTCTTCCCTTACTGACCTTAGGGTCTACATGGCTACTTCTCTCTCATCCAACTCCTTTCATTACCTCCTACTGGGGTTAGATCTGATGCAGAAAAATCTGAAAATTTGTATGGAGATTTCATTAGACTAAGTACATACATGAAAAGGCCATATTGCCTTGGAAAAGCCTCATGAAATTCAAGTTCAGAAAATTCATTCTCAGAAGGTATTTGTGGCTATGAACTTATTAAATCCCAAAGAGTAACTATGGATATGATTTCAACTACTAATGTTCAGACAGTAAGAAAAGGAATAAAAACATACATTTAGCACAGATACATTATTGTTTCTTAGAAATATAGAAACTGACAAATGGGCCCCAGAATTTAAAAGGATATAGCTCACCTTTTTTAGAATGGTCTGAAAACTGTCTAAGTTAGCTATATTTGATCCCCCGTTGTCAAGTGAGAAACACACTTCCTGTGGCACATACACAGGTGATGAATTTTATGTAATTAATAAAAAATAATTTACACTAGCTAAATATTAAACAAATAAGTATTTTTTTACTATTTTTTAAAGAAAAGGGAGAGGTTGCTTCTTTTTTAAAAAGTCATTAACAGTCTAGATTTTAATATTTTACATGCTGAATCTTCCAGTGAATTAAAATATTATCCAAATACTGTGCTATCAGATGTCAAAATAGGAAACTTTTTTTAAAGAGGATTTTAATCCTTTTTAAAAAATAAGTTGAAGCATCTAAATGTGTATTTGTTTATATAGTTATAGAATGTGAGTACATCTCAAATACAGAATATTTTCTTATATTACAAAATGCTCAAATTGCAGTCCAAACAGTAGTGTGTAAGAGGTGTGCACACCAGGTTCTTAAAATGCAAGAATGAAATACATTGCTTCCAAGTTATCAAATCGATAAACAGTGGTGATGAAGTGCAGCTTCTCAAAACAAATAAAATGAAAAAGAGTGAGGATTTGTCTTTGTAGCACTTTAAGGAAGAGTTAAGGTAATATAAGAGAAATATCCACTCTGCTCTGCTTCTGAGCAGATACCAAATAGGAGAAAATACAGTTGTCTACAAGAAAAGGTAGAGTTGTTTCAGGTCCTGCTGAGATCCAGAGCAGAAAGGTCATACTTGTAAAGACTAAAAAGAGCATATTGACATCTTAACCCTGGGAGCCAAATTACCTTGGTGGACCTTCTCATTATGGTAACTTGCACTGGTCACAAAATACAAAATCATTTACTGACCTTAGGGTCTACATGGCTATGTCTTAGCCTTGGATTTTTGCCTACCTCTAAAATCCTACAGATTCCATATGTGTTATGATCTTGGCAATATGTATCAAATATCACATAAATGAAGACTCTGTGACCTACATCTGCTGGTCTTTCTTAGGTATGAGGTTCTCTGTCACTTTATATAGTGATTTTCAGTTGATCTTTGGAAGTCTGTTGTTAGTCATACTAGATAAAACACATGATAAACTTAAGCAACCCCATAAACTGAATAGCAATATAGAATTTGATCTCCATGACATTTGTGTGCTTTAGAGCAAGTTCCCAACATGCATTTAATGTTAAATTGGAGCATATGTCTGCAGCTAGCTCTTTTAGAACGTAAAAATTACGCAATATATTTAAGCAAACAAACTAACAAACTAAAAGTTCTGCTTATTTTGTAAGTCCTCAGAGCACTCTGGAGAAAACTGTTGGTGGAGAATAAAACCACACTGTATCTTCTTTACCCTCCAAATCTTGGCTCAGTCAGCTCAGAAACTTTCACATCCAGAGGTATATCAATGTTTCTTATAAAGGAAGAAGTTGCAGATACTTAAATTCTACTTTTTAATACTTGAGATCAATGTAGTCAATTTTTTAGTAACTTTAGTTGAAAAGAAATTACAACTTTATCTTCATGATGCTGAATTATGTATGATGTCTGTTTAAATGATGGGTGGGAGAAACAGAATGGTAGGCTAGGTAGTAAAGCTAACAATATTCTCAGCTTGTCTTATCTCACCCCTATTAAGAATCTCAGGCTTGTGCAAAGCTGATCTGTGAAACATAAAAGATTATGCTATTTAGATTACCAAGATTTAAGGAATTTAGGATATTAAATCACAGTTATTGGAATCCATATTTCTGAGAAATGTGTTGTAACACCTACAGACTGCTTTGCCACATCATGCCTGCATCTCAGTGGGTGGGAATACCTTGTTACTCTGAACAGGAGTTTTTTATCTACCTTAAGCCCCAGATTGAAAACCAAACAAGATTGACCCATTTATTGTGTTATTTTCCGTCAGCTTGTCTCTTGTTATCTTTTTACTTACATGTACACGTGTACATAGAAAAGATGCTAAATAGGGTTATTTGGTGTGTGTAGGTACTGTAAATGCATTAATAATTTAATAATAGGAAAAGTGGCATTTAAATTTCCTCCTCCATATTGCTCTCAGGCAGCATCCTGTATGCTTGTTGCCTTATGCCCTTCACTACTTAGAATATGCTGCAGTTTTGTGATATTCTCTGCACATAATTTGTGAAGTGCTTTGGGATGAAAAGTGCCATATAAATGTAGGTTATTATTATAGTGTACTTTGCTTCACTGAAGAAGCTGCATCGCGAAGATTGTTTTATTGGTTTATCTCCTAGGTAACCATGATTTGTTGTAGTGATAGTGACTAATACTCTTTAAATGGGACAGTGGTGGCACAACTACAATCTAGTGGGGATAAAATTAGGTAGTGTCAAGTTGGTAATGGTGATTAACCATGTATTAAGCAGATATCAAATTTTAAGCTCTAGTTTCTCAATACGCATAGACTTCCAATTCAATATTAAAGGCTATATTTTCCAAGATTCAGGGAAAATTTTGGTAACAACGACAAATTACTGCCCTGTTGTATTTAAGCCTCTACATTTCAATTGTATCTTACAATATCTAAGCTATTGTACTACTTCTCAATTAAATGTTGCTGGAAAATGCTTTGTTGTTCTATACATTTTATATCTATAGTATCTATCTATAGCAATTGCATGGTAATTAGGGCCTTGATTTAGCAAAGCTTACAAGGAGAATTTCGCTTTTCTTGTTATTTCTGGAGGACAATTCACATACTTGAAGTTCAAATTTACATATTAGGATGAGAAGTTTTAGGATAATCAGTTGCCATATTCCTCCTCCCATTCAACAAGTACACCAACACAAACGACTTTCTCACACTTGTGCAAAACACCCCTTCTCCATCGTTACTACAACAGCTTCTCTTGAAAGACCTTAGCTGAACAGCAGTTGTCTCTTTGCTGACTTTCACATATGATGCTGAAGAAACAGGTCATTGACAATAGATTGTATCATGTATTCTTTGGGGCACCAACCCAAAGCCAAACAACCTGTCTCCAATTACTGTCGTTATCAGCACCAGGAAACACAAGTCTCATTACTTTGCAGACTACAACAACAGGGCCATGTTCTGGTAACTGCTTGATTTTTTTTCTATGACTAGAAAAACATAAACTTATCTAGGCAACAGAAGTAATTTTCCACATGACACACTAGAAAAAAGATTCCAGTGTGATAGTGAAGAAGGGAGAAATCACAGAATGGTATGTTTGAGCAAAATGTAGGCTGTTACCACAAATTGCAGCCACATTACAGGATTTATTTGCAGATGAAGGAAATCATATGTCTAGAAAGATTTGTAACAGTCATGTGAGAACATCCTGAAAAGCTTCTCTAGAAGGAATCTAGATCACTCTCATGATCCTGTCTGTGTCCCAAATACTATACGCAACTCGAAAAATGAATTTGGGGTGCTTTCACCTGCAAAAAAAAACCAACCAATCAACCAACCAGAAACCTTCATTAGATTTCGAACAAAGGGTAAATCTAGAGGCATCTAGAAATAGTTATTTATCTACCACTATACAATTTGGATTACTAGTTCGATATTTGTAACATATCAAGACACATAAAGAGGAAAACAAAGTGTCTTGCAAAAAGAAACTTATGATAGAACTCAACTATTTAAAGTTTTAAATTTAAATTTTTTTAAATTTAAAGTTTTAAAGGTTTAAATCTAAGCCTGAGCTACTCAAATTACTTGTCCTTATAGTAAGTGGAGAGGAAATCGAAACAGGCACTTCTAGGGAAAATAAATTTCATTATAAGATAATAAAAAGGCATTTAGAGTTCTAAAATTAGATAAGATAAACCTCAGTATTAATTTCCTCATATGATTCTAATCAGTTCAGAGGAGCCAAATCCAACATCAAATAAACAGATAAGAGTACAAGCATTAACAGAATATCTGATTGTAACAGCCAAACATGAATGTTTTGTATACACATCCTTACTTGGAATGTTCAAAAATTATAAGTTCTGCTGGGAAAGTGATTCTATGAAGGGTTAAATCAATACAAATAATTATTTCTGATTCATGGCGATTCAGAATGTGTATATACTTTCATGCTTTATCTACTTTATTTTTACACTTTTTACCGAGAGAATGTCTTTGATTTTAGGACTCATTTGTATAGTGAGATATAATACGCAGACTGTGAAGGCTTCCAGCACCTGATGGTATGGATGTAATATATATCTGACCTTTGCTTACCTACTGGGTCTGTCTGAGAGGAGTTAATTGTCTTCATAGCTACCAACAGGGTGCTGTGCTTTGGATTTGTGACTTAAACAGTTTTGATAACAGACCAGTGTATTTGCTATGATTGAACAGTGTTTCTCAGCATCAAAGCTTCTCCTTTGTCCCACAGTACCTGTCCGTTCTGATCCATTACCCCTCCGCAGGTGAAAACATGGGAATTTGCGAGAGGCTAGGAGGAAGTACAGCCAAGGCAGCCAACTCTGACCCATTTCATATAACATCAGGAGGAAGAGAAAATGTTCATGGTTATGATTTTAGTCTTCCCAAGCAACTGTTATGTATGCTGATATTTTGCCTTCCAAGAACTTACTTAACATCTGCCTGATGCTGAGAAGTAGAGAATAAAAATTATTTGCTCTCTTGAAGTGCACAACTCTTGCTTTTTCCAATAAACTGTCTTCATCTGGATCCATGAATCCTCTTGCCTTTTATTTTCTCTTTATCTCACAGGAGAAGGAACTGAGGGAATGGTTGTGTGGGTATTTGGATGTTGTTTGTGATCTACCCACTGCAACTAATATCACATATTCTATGACATGCAAAAAAGGAAAAGTGACTGTTTCACAACATTTATTTTTCCTTTGACAAAATTTATGCAAAAAAAGGAGATATAATCCATTGAAGCAAAACATTAAATATAGCTACTGATAAAAGATTCTGGCAGTACAGTTTGGCAGGTCTTGACAGCAAGTTATAGAACTATTCATATTTCTAATAGCTGAGAATCTGGCCCTTCATATCCTTCTTTTTAAAAAGGCTGCTTTGCATTTACTTTAGTCTCTGAGAAACAGAAGTGTTCTGTGACTTGCAAGAAGAATCAATGAATTGAAAACTCAGCTAGTGATAGATGTAGCTTGAGATCAGAATGTTTTACTGAATTACTATTGCTCTGCTCTCACTAACGCTGTAAAGAAGCAGACACTGACATATTGTAACCCTTATGTATTTTCAGGGGGAAATTGCATCCAAGCTCAGTGCTCTATTTTTGTCTAAGAGTAATACCACAAAAATAGTTCTGAAGCTGCATAATGTTTTCCCAAAGTAAGATTAAAATAAAGCTATTTTGAACCTGAGGCAGTTTTTAAATGTGCTTGATCTATTTCATTTGTTTTATATCAATGAATAAGGACAAATTTATCTCTAGTGGGTCCATTGATAATGCACTAGCAGAAGTATTGTTTATTGCACTAATATTTGAACTAATATTTTGTTCAAATATTAATCTGATTTCAGGGGGAGTTAGCTGTATCTTTTTTCTAATATATTATTGAGGATATCACAAAATAAATATTGAAATACATAATTCTGTAACTTTATGCATAAGGTTCAAAGCTGGTTTTTTTGTAACTGACCTAATAGTTACAGTTGAAGACAAAGTCATACAAAAACAATATACCTTCTTGTTATAGTAGCTTGGTTTTAGCTTTATGTTTTTTAATACATTTTTCATGTAACTCCAAAGGTTAAAAGTATTTGTCAAATATCCTTGTGACTCAACTTCAATAAGGGTACGATATGTTCTCTAACAATGATGTATAACAGCTGTAGCAAAACTACTTCATAGTACCAGTAAACTAACATTACAGTTTTGTAGGTAAGAGCAAAAGAGTTGAACAGAAAGCATGATTATGCTACCAGTTTTGTCAGTAGTCTATGCAGAAGAATAGCACTGGGCAAGAGACATGCTATTTTGCATTAAGCAGTAACTCAAAAAAGTCGTAAGCCAGAAAGTGGACTGAAGTCACAATAACAGTTCCTGCTTTGTGGCAGTAAAACCAGAGCAGATAGAGATGAGGCTACTACAGATTTTACTATCGAAGAAATGTTGTATAACAGTAAGTGAAACACAAGAAAGTGAAATGGTTTGATACTTGATGATTACTCATTGGTAAGTGATGCACTGATTGCATCACCTCAAATGAACAATTCAGCAGCTGGATCCTTTCTTTTTAAGAGAAGCTACTTTCTTGTCACAATGTGAGTACAACAGGCCTAGGAATTTAACTCCACTATCTTCTACATACACATGGGGAATGCATTATAGACTTTATCAGAATATGTGTATTTTGCAAGACAGTGAAGTCATCCTAATTTCAAGTCACATCGCACTGTTTTTGAATCAAAGCTGTTCATATCAGTTTCATTTCAGTAAGCTAGTACCCTAAATATCCCATGAAAATCTTGCATATATCATCAAGACAAGAGTATCTATATCTGAAACTATCAGCAAGATCAGACTTTAACAGTTTATGTTGAATTTGTCGGAGTGTTGAGGAAATCTGTATTTCGTCCCATACTAAAGTATAGGCCTGTGTTAGCCTAAGTAGTCCTGTGGCAAAATATTGGCACAGCTTCATCTCATTTTCACAGATTTTGTAACTAGTTTATCAGGAGTGAGAAGTCAGGGATGAAAAGGTGTAGATCTTTTTAATAATGCATCTGCACAACTAAGATAGGTTGTATAAATAAATCATATGAACAAGACTTTGTCTGATTCCACAAACAAAATAAAAGAGAAAAAGGGATCAGATTCTAAATGACTCATAATATTGTCCTTAAGCTTTTCTAAAAGCTGCTTTGTGCAAACCTATAAACTAAAATGAAATCTGTTATTTGCAAGAATGAACATAAGTTTAATTAACTCCCAGTGCTTAAATATTTTTCTTGAGGTAAATTGTTTCCAAAGGTATATTTTGTTTTGATCTCAGTTCATAATAAAACTTTGACTTGAACCCAAATACTACTTTTGAAAGTCTTCTGAGGAAGAAAAATAAGCCATTGTTTAACACAGCAAATAAAATCAAAATATCTGCATAGGTTCAAGATGAACAGTTAGGAGCAAAGGGTTATATTTATGTATTATGTGAATAATGAAAGATTTCTGGTATTCTGTTTTTCTCTTAAAAGTGCAGGAGGATATGAAGTCATTTAATGCTGTCACATTCTTCAGTATGGAGAATACAACACAGAGCATGCAGTAAAATCAGAAATTATTTAAACTGAGAAGAAAGGTTCATAGAATCATAGAATGGTAGGGATGGAAGGGACCTTTAGAGATCATCTAGTTCAATCCCCCCGCAGAAGCAGGTTCACCTAGATCAGATCACACAGGAACATGTCCAGGTGGGTCTTGAAGACCTCCAAGGAAGGAGACTCCACGAACCCTCCGTCACCCTCACAGTAAAATAGTTTTTCTTATGTATAAATGAAACTGTTTGTGTTCCAGCTTCATTCTATTACCCCTTGTCCTGTCACTAGATACCATCAAAAGAAGGGATGCCGCAACCTCCTGAAACCCACCATTTAGATATTTGTAAATATGAATAAGATCCCCGCCTCCTCCCCGCAGTCTCCTCTTTTCTAGAGTAAACAGCCCCAGTTCCTGCAGCCTTTCCTCCTATGAAAAATATTCCAGTCCCCTGATCATCTTGATGGCACTGTGCTGGACTCTCTTCAGAAGTTCTCTGTCCCTCTTCAGCTGGGGAGCCCAGAACTGGACACAGGACTCCAGATGAGGCCTCATCAGGGCAGAGGAGAGGGGGAGAAGAACCTTCCTTGACCTGCTGGCCACGCTCTTCTTGGTGCGTCCCAGGATGCCATTGATATTCTTGGCCATGAGAGCACATTGCTGACTCATGGTTAGTTTATTATCAACCAGGACTCCCATGTCTCTCTCTCTGCAGAGCTGCTCTCCAGCAGGTCGACCCCCAGCGTGTACTGGTGTAAAGACATTGCAAATAGTTGAAGTATAAAGTCTCTTATCACTCAGAATCTTTTTCTTTTTCTTTTTCTTTTTCTTTTTCTTTTTCTTTTTCTTTTTCTTTTTCTTTTTCTTTTTCTTTTTCTTTTTCTTTTTCTTTTTCTTTCTCTTTCTCTTTTTCTTTTTCTTTTTCTTTTTCTTTTTCTTTTTCTTTTTCTTTTTCTTTTTCATTCTTGCACATATCAGTTGAGGGTTCAAGGCCTTTTCCTTGAACTAGTGGTAGTCTTTTTCTTTTCCTTTGCTTCTGGTCCTGGACAGCATTCTATAGCAGACTACTTGAGTAGAGAGGATGTTTTTAGTGAGTGGTATAACAAAATTACATCAGTTACACATAAAATATATTTTTTAATTTATGGGGGAAAAAAAGAAAATATAGAACTTGAAAGAGTGATCTGGTAAATAGAGCATTGGCAATATATGCAAATAAGCAGAATTCTTTTGTTATACAGATGTTGAGATTTGTTAGTTATTGTATGTATTCTACCTAAAACAACTGTGACATACATTGATGACAAAAAATTGGGTCTGGTTTTGGGTTTTTTTCACTTAAAGATATTGAAACAAGAAAATGAATGTACCTTTTTAATGTGTTTTCTTGAATTTGAGGTTATGTAGGATGAAAAATGCGGCATAAGAAATATTACATAATGGAGAGGAAGTTAACATTTTCTTAATTCACTCTCGTGACATGATTTTGAGAATACTCACAGATATTTTCATAGCTTATTCTTAGCTTTGTTCTTGAGAGACTAAGAATCTTTGTCATAGAATCATAGAATGGTAGGGGTCAGAAGGGACATCTAAAGATGATTTAGGCCAACCTCCCTGCTCAAGCAGATCTGCCTAGATTGGATCACTCAGGAACATGTACAGGTGAGTTTTGAAAACCTCCAGAGAAGGAGATTCCACAATCTCTCTGGGCAGTCTGTGCCAGTACTCCTCACCCTTCCAGTAAAGATTTTATTAAATTTTAAGTGTGACTTTTTGTGTTCTAACTTTTGTCTATTACCTCTAGTCCTATCGCTGGACACTACAGCAAAAAGTGTTGCACTGTCATCTTGACATACAGTTTTCAAATACTTGTAAGTATTAATGAAGGCCTTCCTCAGTCTTGTCCAGGTCGAGCAGTCCGGCAGCCTTTTGTCATAAGGAAGATGCTCCAGTCCCCTGATCATCTTGGTGGCCCTGCACTGGACTCTCTCCAGAAGTTCCCTGTCCCTCTTCAGCTGGGGAGCCCAGAACTGGACACAGGACTCCAGATGAGGCCTCATCAGGGCAGAGGAGAGGGGGAGAAGAACCTTCCTTGACCTGCTGGCCACGCTCTTCTTGATGCGTCCCACGATGCCATTGGCCTTCTTGGCCATGAGAGCACATTGCTGACTCATGGTTAGTTTATTATCAATCAAGACTCCCAGGTCTCTCTCTCTGCCGACATGCTCTCCAGAAGGTTGACCCCCAGTCTATACTGGTACATGGGGTTGTTCCTCCCCAGATGCAAGACTCTGCACTTGCCCTTGTTGAACATTATGAAATTACTCTCTGCCCAACCCTCAAGCCGGTTGAGATCCCATTGAATGACAGCACAGCATTCTGGGGAATCAGCCAGTCCTGCCAGTTTGGTGTCATCAGCCAACTTGCTGAAGGTACACTCTGTCCCCTTTAACAGTGTCAAAAGCCTTGCTGAAGTCAAGATAGATGATATCCACTGCTCTCCTCTCCTATATTTTCTATTTGTCATAAATGTCCGTAAATTGTTAATTTTAATCAGGTTGCCTCTGTTGCAAGGTATGTTGACTGTTGTTTCCCCAAAGAATAATCTGAGAATGTATATACTAACGATACTCTGGATGAAATAAAAAACCAAAAAAAAAAAACACCAAAAAAAGAGATGGATAGTACTGAATTATGTTAATGTACATGGCTAAAATGCGTACTGAGAGGAAGAGAGGCAAGAAGGTAGGAAGGCTAGGATGGATGGAAGGAAGGAAGGAAGGAAGGAAGGAAGGAAGGAAGGAAGGAAGGAAGGAAGGTCCATGCTTTGCATATTTAGAATTCAAATCTTGTTTTATAGTAATTTTTTATGTGAAATTGGTCTAGTCCAGCTCATTATGCTACCAGCTGGAAGACCCTATTTTGTCAGTGAAGCATAGAAAATTGAGGCTGATGCAGTGAAGAATTGAGCTTAATATCCAGAACACATTCCAGTTATGCTTTGTGCTGTACTGCCTGGTAAAGAATTCATGTTGACTATGCAAGTAGTTGTTAACCTGTCATCTCAGTACTACATGAGAAGCTATTAACCTGCCCTTCTTGTAGCAGAATGGATAATATTTTAATTCAGAAACTGTAGTTCAAATATGGAAGAAATATTCATACATTTAGGAAAGCCTGGGCTTCACATTCATAAAAACCTACTTGGTACTGAATAAACCTTTTATAATATTCTTTATATATCTTTGTATTTTTATTTAAGGTGATAGGATGAACAATTCAGATGACCTGTACAGAACGCTATGTATATAACTTTAAGAAGCAGTCAAAGGCAAAATTATCCAGCTCTGGAGAACTCTGCTCCACAGAGCTATGAATTATTGCAAGTCTCTTACAAATACAGGTAATGATAAATGACTTATTGTGGAAAATATATGTGAAAAATGAAACAAACACCTAGTGGGCACTTGTAATATTTTTGTACAGATAGTGCCATAATCTTGCTGCCCATTTTACACAGTAAGGAAGACATGCAAATGAAGAGGTGATCTTTGGTTACTTATGTTTATTACTCAAACATATCTAATTCATGCAAGGCGATTAGCTTGGATATTAAATGTATTTTCTTTGTCATGAAGCTTCATCAAGGGATTTGACTGCAATAGAGTTAATTTTCTTCATAGTAGCACGTGTGGTGCTGTGTTTTGGATGTGATAAAAACAGTGTTGGTGATACACCAATGGTTATTAATGGACAGCTGGACACTGCTTGCCCAGCATCAAGGCCTTTTCTGATTCTTACACTCTCCCATAGTGATGTCATCTATAATGATACGTATTCCTCAAAATTCAATTGTTTATAACTGTCTTTTTCTCCGACCAATTCAGCTCAACTAAAATCTTAGTTTTCTTCTGTTGTCTATGTATTTATAGCAGTCTAAAGTTAATTGGGACCATAAAACCCTGCTGCCACTGCTCATTATGAATCCCAGAAATAAGTTAAGACTTTGTAAGTATTGATTAAAATACGATTGAGGGCAGGAAGACTCTTCAGAGGGACCTGGACAGGATGGATTGACGGGCCAAGCCCTATTGTATGAGGTTTACCAAGGCCAAGTGCTAGGTCCTGCATTTGAACTACAATAACCCTATGCAATGCTAAAGCTAGCTGTCTGGTGGAAAAGGACTTGAAGGTGTTTCTCAACAGCAGACTGAACATGAGTCAGCAGTGTGCCCAGGTGGTCAAGAAGGCCAATGATAGTCTGGCTTGTATGAGAAGTAGTGTGACCAAGACCAAGGAAGTAATTATTCCTCTGTACTTGGCACTGGTGAGGCTGCACCTTAAATACTGTGTTCAATTTAGGACATCTCATGGAAAGAGACACTGAGATGCTGGAACATGTCCAGAGATGGGCAACAAAGCTGGTGAAAGGTCTGGTGAACAAGTCTTATGAGGAGCAGCTGAGGGATCTGAAGTGGTTTACACTGGAGAAGAGGAGACTGATGGGAGATCTTATCACTCTCTGCAACCACCTGAATGGAGGTTGTAATATGGTGAGTGTTGGTCCTTTCTCCCATGTAACAAGTGATAGGATGAAAGGAAACAGATTGAAACTGTGCTGGGGAGGTTTAGATTTTATATTTGGAATTTTTTTTTTTTCACCAAAGATTTTCTCAAGCATTGGAATGGGCTGCCCAGGGAGACAGTGGAGTCCTCATCCACTTAAGATATTTGATGCATCCATTGAAGACACTTAAAAGCCTTTTAGATGAGGTTCTGAGAGATATGGTTTTGAAGTGGGCTTGGCAGTGTTAGGTTAGTGGTGGGACTTGATGATCTTAAAGGTCTTTTCCAACCAATACTTTTCTATTGTTCTATGATCAATATTATTTATAAGAAATAGGACAAAAAGGAAAAAGGGGATAACACAGAGATTTTACATTCCTTCAGATGCTGGAAAACCCAAGTTAGATGAAGTCCAGTCAGGACACAGCATGCAATGCAGACCCAATCCAGGGATCAGTTCATAAATATTTTAGTCTTTAGAGCTTTTATACTCTTAGAAATAAATAACTCTATTCAGAATTTCTACTATCAAGTAAAAGGCTATTATATGAAGACTTACTACTTCTCTGTTATAAAGAGAGTCTTGGAGGTAGCTTAACAACAAGATGTCAAGTGGAAGTCACATATAGGCTCCTCTGTTGCAGTCAGCTAAATTCATTCGCTGGCCAAAAGAACAGGACAACACATGCCTGTGACTAATCAGATTAATCATATATGTATCACTAACTCCTTGATGTGCAAGGAGTTTTTTTCTTTCTGATTAAGACCACTACAGGCAAAAATTCAATGATTAACACTTAAATGGTTATTTTTCTCTACACATCTTTCTTTTCATTTTAAGAATATTTAAAGTTCGGTATTCTTGGCTTGAATGGGAATACAGTTTCCTGGGTGAAAAAACTAGTTAGATGGCCAAGCCTCAGGTGTCGTCAATGAAAGTAAATCCAGTTGGCAGCCAGTCACAAGTAGTGCCCCCAGGGCTCAGTGCTGGGTCCACTCCTGTTTAACATCTTTGTTAGTGACCTGAATGAGGGTGCACCCTTAGGAAGTTTACAGATGACACCAAGCTGGGGAGACAAGTCAATCTTACTTGTGGCTAGGTAAGCTTCACAGATAGATCTAGATAGGTTGGATGGCTGGGTCAAGACCAATGCCATGAGTTTCAATAAGGCCAAATGCTGGGTCCTGCACTTGGGCCACAACAACCCTCAACAGTGCTACAGGCTTGGGGAGGAGTGGCTGGAAAGCTGCCAGGCAGAGAGGCACCTGGCAGTGTTGGCTGACAGTAGCTGAACATGAGCCAGCAGTGTGCCCAGCTGGCCCAGTGTTGGGCCCCTCTCTACAAGAAAGACATTGAGGTGCTGGAGAAGATCCAGAGGTGGACTACAAAGCTAGTAAAGGATTTGGAGCACGTATACTGTGAGGAACAGCTGAGGGATCTGGGATTGTTTAGCCTGGAGAGAAGAAGGCTCAGGGGAGACGTTCTTGCTCTCTACAGCTACCTGAAAGGAAGTTGTAGTGGGGCAAGGATCAGTCTGTTCTCCCTAATAACAAGCAATAGAACAAGAGAAAATGGCCTCAAGATGCAGTAAGGAGGTTCAGGATGGATATGAGGGGAATCTCTTTACTGAAAGGGTTATCAGACATTGGAACAGGCTGTCCAGGGAGGTGATGCAGTCACTGTCTCTGGAAGTATTTAAGAGACGATTGGATGTTGTATTTATGGAAGTGTACTTAGTGGTTGATAGGGTTAGGACAAAGGCTGGACTTGATGATCTTACAGATCTTTTTCAGACAAAATTATTCTATGATTATATATTGCAAGAAGTACTGCAGCCTATCATTTTATAAGGAGCTAGTTCTGCAGATTTTAGTTCTTTCCCTTCTTTTCCTTTTTTATCTCTGAGTCCTGAAAAAAAAATTAGACTGGACATTCATGAGAAACTCTAAAACCAGACAATTATAAACCCAATTCTGATAGAGATATTTATTTTCTGATGTCTTTGATTTCTTTAATCGTGATGCAACCTTTTTCCCTCTCTTTCTACAGTTGTCTGTCTTAAGCTACATGCAACTCTTTCTTTAGAATCCATGACAACTGACATGGAGGTGGTATTGAAAACAGCCTCACTCACTGTATAATTATAATTAATTTATATAGTTTTATCCATACCATGCACTGAATTAAATCAGAATCTATTTCAAGATTTGTAGTTTAAAATTCTATCACGCATACACAAAGACTAATAAAGATTGAAACATTAGAAAGTTGGACATACAAGAATAACCAGAACAGACAAATGAGTGCCACAGTTGTTAAGCTATGAATACTCATTAACTGTACTGCTGTCTGCCTCAATATATATCTATTTATATATATTTAATTATCTCCAAGGTTAGTTTTTCCTTTAGCTGAAACACATTTCCTACCTTAGCCAGCACCCAGATCTGAAGTTCTTTCATCTTAAGAACAGTCTGAATCCTAAACTATCACTGCCTTTTATTGTGAAGATATGGACCAATAAAGGACTAATTTGCCTACCTTGCACACAGCTTCATGAACCTAAAGTGCAGATAATCAAAGGTAATGCTTTTGAAATAGTTAAGAAATCTCAGTTTCTTTTGCACATTTCTGGCACACACTTTACCTTTTGAGCTAGCCTACTAGCAGTCTATGCACAGATGCACTTGATGGTACACATTAGATGATTACAGTGGCTGTTGCAGCTGGTACACATTGAAACACAAAGTGTACTCATTGCTGACACATGTTGCAATACTTTGCATGGTGCTGACCCACCAAGAAAAGTCAGTGACAGAGATTGCTGATCATTAAAAAAAAAAAAAACCCTGAAAATTAACCCCTACCTATGATTTTCCTCCAGAAACCAAGAGGCTTGTCTTCACTTCTCTATGGCTTTCAGGAATAATTTGTAGAGGTAATATCCTTTGAGATGAAGGAACAGAGATAATCCATGCCAAGCACTAGATACCATGCTCTGTTTAAGAATATTGTACTCCCTCAACAGCTTCATATCAATTGCATATTGACAAAGTCTTTATTGCTTTGGAATTGTGTACCTTTCTAATTTATCTTTTCTTGTTAAATACTGATTTAATAAAGCACTTCATTAGCTCAGTCATTTCAGAAACACATTGATTTTGCATCTCTCTTTAATTCTTAGAGGTTTGCTACCCCTTCAGCATTTTCCTCTTGATACAAATTAAAAGTTTATTGTCTTTTACTAATCTTGTAACCCTCTTATCCGTTTTGGGAAAATTCTTCTAAAAGACTGTGTGATTAGGTTATAAACAATTTAAAAATAAAAGGGAAATTATTTATTTTCTACATATTTAGTTGGGACTAATGAGCTAGAAGATTCAGCACTGTTACACTCATCAACCCAATGAGATCTATGGTGACTCTTCACTGCCTAGACAGCTGACACATCATAGCTTGAAGAAGGTCCTTGAAACAGTTTAATCATGGATGTTTCTGAGTTATCCTCTGATTTTTTTTTTCCTTTCAATGTCACTGTTTTTTATTTTGAGTCTTTAACCTTTCAATTATCCTCATCTCAACAATTTCACCTTTCTCTGCAATTACACTTTTCCTATCTTGCAATTATTTAGTGTACATATTTTGTGACAGATCTTTTTCACAATTCAACATTTTTTTTCCTATTAATATGACTCAAGATTATGCAACTATGAAGCAACATTGCTAGACAGTCAATTGAAGCACGGGAAGGGGATTTATTATTGCTCTGGCTAGTATTGAATTTATTTGTGGAGATGGGTTATTTGGGAAGGATAAGTAGTATCCTGCAATCCAGAGTCAATATTGTAAATGTTTTCTTTTACTTTCTGTGTTTCTAATACTGTTTGAAGGAACAGAACTGTTTCTTGAAAATGCAAGGCAGATAAAGCTTTCATGGCTTTAAGTTCTACCAATAAAGACATAAGAAAATGTAGAACAAAGGTGGTATAGAGCAGGAAAGAAGAAAGGAAAAATAAATTGAAACCATCAGTGTAGTAGGCGTCCGGAAGATCTCGGATTGTAACGCGAGGGGTGAAGAGGAAGTGAGAGGTCTGGCACGGGGCAGAGATAGAGGAGGTGCTTATGCCAGCAGATATAAGGACATAACATAAACAATAAGGGGGAGACGGAGACAGGGAGAGATGGAGACAGAGTACCATCCACACCATGTGTGCAGTGGTCCTTTCCCTCGACTGTTGGAGAGCTGGGAGTTCAGTCTGAACCACCACGTAGTGTTGCATGCAACGGCAACATCTGGTGACCCCCGACATGATCAGCAGAACGCAGGATGTCCGCAGCCATGACACAGGTGGAACAGGTGATTAAGATACTTAAGGCA
>WBNH01001857.1:359828-407646 GCA_013401255.1 Urocolius indicus | reverse complement strand
TTCTGTGATTCTATGATAGCAGTTTACCAAAGTAAGTGCTTGGAGCTTGATAGCATGTCATACAAAGATCTTTTGATCTGTCTAACAAATGGGTTTAAGGACAGACATTTTACTGATGCTACTAATGCCGGTTTTTGCTTTTGTGGGCAGGACAGGTCCACTGTATACTGGTCTCAAAAATGTATATGGTGCATCCCATAATAAACAACAGCCAGCAAGATGCCCTTGCATATAGAGCTTGACAACTTTACAAAAAATGAATTCGAACTTAGATTCAAGAAAGTCAGAACAGCAAGAAGCGGGGCATGTCAAGTGAAACTGCTTTTGGAGGCACACTGTTACCTAGATGCTTTTACTGACTTTATACAGGATCAAATCCATGAATGTGTTTTAGTCACTGGGAAATCTTTTTTTAATAGAGACAGAGTGGTAATGATGTCTTTTGATAAAAATCACAATTGTAACAATAAAAGGAGGTTACAGTGATTGAAAGAGACTTTTCTATGGAAGTTCTACCACTGCAGCAGCACGTTAGAAACAACAATTCAAACCACAGATTGGTTCAAAAGCCCCTTTCCACTCCTCAAAAATGGGCAGAAACACAGCAAAGAGTAAATAAGAGTCCAGAGAAATAATAATAAAAAAAAGAAACAATTTACTAAGAAATTGCAGTATTTAGTGGTTGTGCCTGGAAATAAGGAACCTATCCTCTTCTTGCCATTCCATCAGGTATATGTATAACAGAGACAGCAAATCTGGTTTTGGTTTCAAAGGAACATATTCTGGTTAAGGGTATGACTTTAAGAGATATTTATATAAAATCACCTTCAAAATCCGTTTTAAAATTAACCAAGGACTTAGAGTGCTCAATTGGCAAATTAAAAATTAATAACCACTTTCCTACTGTCTGCAAGAGAATACTTTTTGGATGTTAAAGAATGATCTTTTCCTTGAATAGACACTTAGATTTTTAAGAAACTCAGACAACTCATCCAGATTATTTTATTCTTCTGGGAGTTACAAATCTCTACCTAAAGAAAAATTATATCGGGCATCAATCTATGCCTCTGTCATGCATTTCTTAACATTGCTACTGAAAAAAGACTGTCTGGAACATGTTCCAAAAAACACACAGAAAGCTGGGTTTGCTTTTAATGATGAATTTGGTAACAAATCCATTACAAAAACAAAACTAAAATGTTTATCAAGTGTACACAAAATGAGAAGCTTGTCCCTTTTTGTTGGCATGAAATACTTTAAGTCTAGGAAGCTCCGTGGAACTAGGGAGAAAAGACTTCAGAGTGGCAAGTACTGGAACAGTAGATGTAAAGAGTCAAAACTCGGAGAGCTTACAGCAGTGAACCAACTGCTCAAAGTTTTACAAGAAAACCAATTTTTTTTTTTCCAAGATGATGAATCAGTATTTTTTACTTTGTGTGTCTTCACCATTCCAAGATAAACTGGTATTCATAGGTTTGACTGGTCCTGTGGTGTTCAGTTAGAACTTCCCAGATCATCTTTGTAAATAATCAGGACTGCACATCAGCTAGCACACAGCAATTCCTTTCTTCTAGTCCTCCCTTTTCAGGCTATCCTCTTAATCAGCTTATGCCTTCACGTCTGCCAGTTTTCCTGTCTCCTTTTTGAAGCTGAGAGACTAGAACTATATGAATGAGGCAAGATGCAGAAAGTACCTTAGCTCCACATACTACCTTAAGAACCTCACCTGCTCTGTTTTTCTTTCCTAAAATGCTCAATATTTGCTTTGTATTGAGCAATAGTGTCATTTCCAAGGCACTACTATAAACACAAGCTCTTATTCTCAAGTGGTAGTAAGTCACCTCACATCTTTTTGTATCAAGTATGAAGTTGTAGTTGCTCTCCCTCCAACCCCAAAATGCATCATTTTGCATTTAGCTGAGAAATAAAAGGGGAAATAATCACTCAGTTCCATAAGATTTTTTTTTCAGTTCTTCAGTTTGGCCTCAGTTATTTACTTCAAATTTCCATATTGGCAGCAAAGTTGATCATATCACTATTAGAATCATAGAATTGTTTCAGCTTGAAGAGACCTTTAAGATCGTCAAGTCCACTCTTTGTGTTAGCCCTAGCAACCAGTAGATAATTTCCCAAGTGCAACATCCACCTGTCTCAAACACCTCCGGGGACAGTGAATCCATCAGCTCCCCAGGCAGCTTGTTCCAATGCCTGACAACCCTGTCAGTAAAAAGATTCCACCTCATATCCAGGCTGAACCTGCCCTGGCACAACTGGAGGCCATTTCCTCTTGTTCTATTGCTTGTTACTAGGGAGCACAGGTCGACCCCCACCTCGCTACAGTCCCAGATCCCTCAGCCATTTCTCATACGAGACATACTCCAAATCCTTTACTAGCTTGGTAGCCTGCCTCTGTATCCTTTTCAGCGCCTCAATGTCCTTCTTGTAGAGAGGAGACCAAATTTTGACACAGTATTCAAGGTGTGGCCTCACCAAAGCTGAGTACAGGAGAATGATCACCTCCCTGCTCCTGCTGACAACACTGTTCCTGATCCAGGCCAGGATGCCATTGGCCTTCTTGGCCACCTGGGCACACTGCCAGCTCATGTTCAGCCGTATGTCAATTAACACTCCAAGGTCCCTCTCTGCCTGGCAGCTTTCCAGACACTATTCCCCAAGCCTGTAGCGTTGCTGGGGAGTGTTGTGGCCCATATGCAGGACCCGGAGTTTATTAAAACTCATGGCATTTGCCTTGTCTCAGCCACCAAACCTATCTAGATCTCTCATGCTTTTCAAAACTCTAAATTTCTTTGTATGATTTAGAGCACGGATCCCCAGCACACATCCACTGTGGCCTCTAGCCATTTATTTGTGCTTTTCATTCCCTGCCTTCTAACCAATTACTCTAGGCAAACACAGACACAGTCCACCATCCAATGGCTACTTAGTTCAACAGCTGTTAGTGGTGAACCTTGCCAAATATTTTCTGAAAAATTATATCTATAACCATATCTCTTGTTCACATGCTTCTGAAGTCTTTCAAGGAGCTTCCATAGCTCTGTATATCATTACATCACTAAAAATATATTGAGAAACCTTAAGTATATAAGTGCTCAACAATTCTATTCCTCCCTGTTCTAGCTTGTTAATTTGCAGCTCATTCATCAGGTGTAGGGGTCTGCCGTTCTTTCACCTTCCCCTTCAATCCCTTTAAAAAACTGAAGCGTTGTTAGCACCCTTGTAGTCCTCCAGTAACAAAGCAGACAATGCCAGCAAGACAAATCAAGAATCCAAATCTCAGAGCAAACAAAGTAAACTGTCCCAAGTCTTGGTTAATACAGTACCGTATGCAGATGCTCTATATATTAATGGAAGAGATCATAAGAAGTTATTCATCAACTACCAGTAACTCACATTGTGTATCTTTTACATTAGCAACAAATAATTCTGAGATGTAACATTATCAGGAAAACTATGTTAAAGAATGCACTGGCATATATTTTGTGGAATTGCTCCGGGAAACTGAGGAGACTACAGCACAATTTGTACAAAGATGACTAACAAGTAGTAGAATTTTGCTATACTTAAGAGGATGCTCTTGCTTTCCAATCAAAGTCTCCATAGCAATGTGCAAAATCACACATTGTCACTTAGATAATACATCTTGTATAATTTAATATAGAGCTCTTTCTCATCTAGCCATAATTCATGATTTTCACTAGCAACACTTCCATACTACAAGAATAAATGGCACATAAAATACAAAATTTTTTAAAAGAGCCGCAATGCCAATCAGTTACCATGTAGCTTTTTTATTTACCCAGTTCTGAATATAAGTATTTTACCTGGAGTTTTGCTTGTTTTTGTTTGACTGATTATATCAGGGAAGTGAAATATTCCCTTGTTTTCTTGAATTTATTTTGCAGTTATGAATTTTAAATACTACAGATGTGCTATTTGATTGTTTTTTCTCACAGTGGTCGAAAAAAATTATATGCTTAATAATGAAGAGTTTCCTGAATGTTTAACATGCTTCCAATAATGCCCCAGTGCTAAAGTTTTCTGTAATTGCTACAGCTTGAATAAATCAATTTCTAAAATATTCTCAAACACAAACTTGCATTCCTCACTAGCAGGACATTTTCGGTTACCAACTAAAGCAACCTATCCAAGATGCATAGCTGAAATACTGCGCCATTCACATTAGGAGTTTTATTTTCATCCTTCTGTTCAAGCAAGATAAATACACCAAGCTACACAGATTCTCATATAAATTAACAAATGTAAAATGAGTTATTTATATAATCCTCCCAACATGCTGGGATACAACTTTGTGCAGGGCCATTCCTAACTTGTCTATATTGACCAAAGTGTCAATTGCAGTTTTCTTTCTGATATATCCACTGAAAGTTAGTTTACCAACAGGCTTAATGACAAAAATTCCATTCTTAATTTCCATAGTTTTGACTCATCAGTAAAAATAAGCACTTAAGAAGTGCAGTGAAACCAATTTAAATCCAACTTAGCTGTTCTCAGAATCACAGAATCTGAAATGTTGGAAGGGACCTTGAAAGATCATCTAGTCCAATCCCCCTGCCAGAGCAGGATCACCAAGAGCAGCTAACACAGGAACTCATCCAGGTGCGCTTTCAATGTCCCCAGAGAAGGAGACTCAACATACTTTGAGTATTTCTTTGGAACCTTTTCCTATTACTGGACATCATTGAGGAGAGCCCGACTCCATCTTCCTGACACCCAATCTTTATGTATTTGTAAACATTAATGAGGCTACCCCTCAGTCTCCTCCAAGCCAAAGAGCCCCAGCTCCCTCAGCCTTTCCTCGTAAGAGAATTGCTCCACTCCATCACCTTGGTGGCCCTCAACATGCTAAATTACATTTGACAATCCAGAACATGAAGAATCCAAATACTGTCCAAACAAAACCACTTGCTAAATGTGTGTATACATATTTATAGACACACATACTTTATTTATACACACATATACAATGTGCATGTATATTTATTTTACACAGACACACTGCAGGAAGCATTATATTAAATGCTGAAAAAGATAGGTCAAAATACTTACTGTGCTTCATTTCTACTGAAATCAAAGCCAGGAGCAGTGAGGTGTAACATACAATGCAAAACTCTTAACACAGTAGACATGTATTACTGAAAACTGATGTCCTGAACTAACTAGAAGTTCAAGTAAGTTTGATCAAGGAAGTGTAAAACATTAGCTAAATGAAATTGTTCTAAATGGGTTTTAGGTGCCAAAAAAAGTCTCCCAGCCACGAAGGAAGCCTATTTGGCTACATCAGAAATGCTGCAATCACATACAGAAAAAAGATTTTTAGTGAAAGTTGTATGAATAGTAACTGTGAAGAGTTATGGAGTATGAAAAGACTTTTACATGATTAAGTATTTCTTCTGCACAGCTCTTTTCTCAAAAATGACACGAAACAGAACTCAGCTAAAAGGACGCTTACTATTTTTAGCCCGATTTCTTAAGAGAACAAGGCTTTTGCAGTTTTGCTGTCTGTGCATGTCATTTGCCACACACATTTGTAGTAGCTTTTAAATCCATTCTCTTATTTTAAAACTTATTTCACTTGACACTTGAGACTTCTATATTTTGGGGGATGGGGGAGAGGGTGAAGGACCTAAAAAAAAAAATATATATATATATATATATATATCTGCCGCTAGATAAGGTAGATGGACCCAAATGAGTAACCAATTGAGAAGATGACAGTTATCATCCAATTCTTTTTCATTCAGAGAGGCAACGTTTAAGTCAGGCACAGCACTCACTGTAATTTGTGCAAACAGGAAGAGGGCATTCATTCGGGGGTTGAACTGCTGCAGAGCAGCTCTGCAGAGAGACCTGGAAGTCCTGGTTGATAATAAGCTAACCACGAGCCAGCAATGTGCCCTCGTGGCCAAGAAGACCAATGGCATCCTGGGATGCATCAAGAAGAGTGTGGCCAGCAGCTCAAGGGAGGTTCTGCTCCCCCTCTGCTCTGCCCTGGTGAGGCCTCATCTTGAGTCCTGTGTCCAGTTCTGGGCTCCTCAGCTCAAGAGAGACGGAGAACTTCTGGAGAGAGTTCAGCACAGGGCCACCAAGATGATCAGGAGACTGGAAAATCTTTCATACGAGGAAAGACTGCAGGAACTAAGGCTGTTCAGTCTAGAGGAGACTGAGGGGGGATCTTATGAACATTTACAAATATCTAAATGTTTGGTGTCAGGAGGGGCATCTCTTTTTACTATTGCAACTAGCAACAGGACAAGGGGTAATAGGATGAAGCTGGAACACAAAAAGTTCCAGTTAAATATAAGAAAAAAAAAAAAATCTATTTCACTGTGAGAGTGAAGGAGCCCTGGCACAGGCTGCCCAGGGAGGTTGTGGAGTCTCCTTCCTTGGAGGTCTTCAAGACCCGCCTGGACATGTTCCTATGCGACCTGATCTAGGTGAACCTGCTTCTGCAGGGGGGTTGGACTAGAGGATCTCTAAAGGTCCCTTCCAACCCTGCCATTCTATGATTCTATGATTCACAGCAACACGTGCATGAGGAGCAGAGCGTGGTATGCAGGGATGTAGGTCAAAAATCCAGAAGAAACCATTAGTTTTGCTGCTTGAGTGTTATTTCTCAATATTATTAGTAGCCTCTTCAGCACCAGAGACCACGATGAAAATAAATTTTAATCACTTCTCTTCTTGACACATTTCTAAAAGTATTTCCAAAGTCGCCTTCACTAATATTAAAGAAATTATCTTCCCTTCTAAGACAGAGCATGTTACAAGTCACATTTTAAAAGAGGACACAAACTTTTGCTGAAGACACAGTAAGCTCACTGGCAAAAGAACTCAAATCAGAACATTCCCAGTTTCTGAGCTAGGACCTTGTTACTCACTTTTGCAAAGCATTCAAACTTAACAGTAACTCATTCTGCAGGTGTCAGAAGTAGAAAGTGATCTTTAACTGTGGCCCCTGTGCTCCCAAGATGCTCACGTCACAACGTTTGCTTAAATGTCTTTCTCCACGTTTTCTTTTTACCTAAAAGCCATGACAAGCAGGAACAGAACCAAAATTTTGCTGTGTTGGACACAGATTATCATAAAGTAATATCTCCTTGCTATCTCATCTCATTGTATAACAGCTTTTAAACTGCATAAGAAGCAAGTATGCTACAGTCAGCAGCTTCAGTCATTCCAACCATGACTTCCCCTCTTCCAATCCATGCTGGCTACTTTCCATCACCTTGTTCATGGGCTTGAGAATAGTTTCCAGGATTAGCTGCTCCATGATCTTCCCAGGACCAAGGTAAAGCTGCCCAGACTGTAGTTCCCTGGATCCTCCTTCTTGCCCTTCTTGAACATAGAAGTGACACTGGCTTTCCTCCAGTCTTTGGGTATTTCTCCCAAACAATACAATCATTCAAAGATTATCAAGAGGTCTTGCAATGACGTTAGACAGCTCCCTTAGAACCCCTGATTACATCCCTTCATGGCCTAAAGACTTATATAAGTATAGTTTGCTTAAATACTCCTTCACTTGATCCTTCTCTGCTAATGGAATGTCCCTCTTGCTCCAGACATCCTCCGTGGTCAACAGGGCCTGAGATTCCTGAAGGCCAGTCTTATCACATTAGACCAAGGCAAAAAACCTCAGCTTCTTCCATATCCTGTACTACCAGGTCCCTTGCCTCATCCAGCAGCAGGCCCACACATTCTTTAATCTTCATTTTGTCACCTGTGTACTTACAAGACCCCTTAATGTTGCTTTTGACATCCCTTGCCAGATTCACTTGCAGTTGGGCTTTGGCTTTCTTAACCCTATTTCTGAAAGTTCAGACAGTATCTCTGTATTCCTGTCAGGTTACCTGTCCCTTTTTCCACCTTCTTTATGCTTCCTTTCTATGTTTTGGCTTTTTCAAAAGAGCTCCTGGCATTTTTGCCTGATTTCCCACTCACTGGGATGGACTGCTTGAGCTTGACAGAAGTTATCTTTCACTATTAAACAGCTTTCTTGGGCCTCTCACCGTTCCAGGGCCTTATGCCAAGGGACTGGAAAAAGCAGATCTTTAAAGAGGATAAAGTCTGCTCTGCTGACATTCAGGGTTTCTTTTTGACCTTCTCCCTCCTTTCAGATCCTGAACTCCGCTAGCTCATGGTCCCTACAGTCAAAGCTGCCTCTGAACTTCACATCCCCAACTTCACATCCCCGTTTTTGTGAGCCTGAGGTTTAGCAGAGCACCTGTCCTCACTGGCTGTACCATCACTTGGAGAAATAAGTTGTCACCAATGCACTTCGGAAAACTCTTGAATTGATTATGCTCTACTGTGTTTTACCTCCGTCAGATACTGATGTTCCCTGTGAAAACCAGGGTTTGCAAAGATAATACATCTCCAATATATCCAGAAAGCACCTTGTCCATTTGTTATTCTTCAGGTGGCCTATAGCGGGCACACACTATAATGTCACTCATGCAAGTCTGTTCTTTAATCCTTACCCATAAGCCCTCAGTTGGTTCATCACCCATCCCCAGACAGAGCTTCAGGTACTCCAGCCTCTCTCAAACAAGAGAGAACTTTACTCCTTCATTTTCCTGGCCCATTCTTCTTAAAGAGTTTCTATCCCTCCACTGCAACACTCCAGTCACGCAAGCATTACTGCACAGAGAGATACCCTTGCATGCTGATTTCCCAGAAATGGTTTGAGGGACTTCTCTATAGAAGTGTCTCATAGGCATTTCCTTGCTTATACGCAAAATGTTAGTAGTGATTTCGGACAAGCTGTTTTTGTGATCCCTTTTTTACATCTCTGCATGTCCTTTGCTCACCTGTCACTCACTCTCACCATCTCACAGAAGTGCTAGTTGCTGTATTTATTATTAGTTCAAAGTCTCCCTTAAAAGGTCAGTCATCCTGCTGGTAGAAGCCTTTGTCCTGCCTTAAAGTCAGGTGGATCCCTTCTCTACCAGACAGACTGCAAGCAGGGTCCAATGGTTTTAGCTGCCCGATATCAGATCCAAAAGCAATTGCTGATGTGCGTTGCCAGTGCCCTCCTCCTCACATCCTTTCTCCTTACTGTCAGAATCTTAGATGCAAACTACCCAGGTCTTTGGGTCCCTGACAGTTCTCCCCAGAGCTCTGTAGTCAGTACATATGCAAAGCTGACATTTTATGTAATACAATACACAGAGTTGTACGTAAAGCTTAAGACATTCGTAATTTCAACACTTCTCGGAGCAAATAGACATCAACAGCACAAGAACTCAAACCAAGTATTTCAATATTTAGAAAACAGTATATATGAAGTATCTTGCAAGGGATATTACTGAGTGAAGTATCCAAAGTGAATGCCGACAGCAAGACAATACTGTGATCTTAGGCTGAGATGAAAGAAAACCTAACTGTGAGTGGGTGAAAAAAATTAGAACATTTTTCTTGTTTGACTGCAAGGTCAATCCATCACAACTGGATAAAACTTTTGTTTCCTTGAGAAGTTAACTCATTAAAAAACAAAACTATGCAATGACTAAACTTAAACTGTAGAAAAAAAATTAATATTCTGAACACCATTTAAAAGACATAATAATGGAAATTAAATGCAAAAAAATTCAAGTGCTTGTGTGATTTATATGTAATTTAACTTGGAAAGGAAACCAGTGACTTACAAAAGAGTTTTGTTCTTAATTTCTTTGCATTCACCACACAAAAGATGTACCTTTTTAGAAAGTATCCCAGTTACTTTTACCATCTTATAAAATCATTTTCTCATCTTTATCTAGCATGAAAACTAAAAAGTCACTAAAATATTAATACAAAGCTAAGGCATCACAGTAAGAATAACTTTCAGATGTCTACCCTTAAAAATACCAGTTCATTAAAAAACATAGCATTTCTAAAAGCCAGAACAGCAACATAATATATAGAGAAGTGCTATAAAACATGTAAGGAAAGGAGGTTGAAAATCTTCACATCTCAAAGTTGTTGCTGCACATCTAAAATAATCAGTCAATCAATAAATAACCCTTTTTTTGTATAAAAAGACTTCAGCGAGTTGCTCTTTGGAAAGAAAAAGCAGTAATAAGTTTTCTGTAAAAATGGTAGAAACTACCTGTTCAAAATTTTTCCAGCCTTTCTCTTAGATGTAAAGACCCATGTGCGAGTTGTAAATTGGCTCCCCACAGGCTGCCCAGTTCTGCATATTTCTTCCTCCATGATATTACACTAAACAGGCTGTATAAATGTCTAAAGCTGTTCTGTAAATGAAGTTTCTCAAATATGCATCAGGACACTTCAAAGTAAACCAAGGCATGGGACAAATGCCTTCTCAGGACCATCTGGAATTTTGAAGCCAAATATGCAACCTCTAAAGACTTAGGAGCTTCCCTTTGCTATTCTTTGGTTTCCATCCAGGCAATCAAAATGTCTTGCATGGCAGATGTTATATATGCTAGGTGTAGATCTATGTTAGAGATACTGTCTCCTGGAACTTGTGGAGTTTCTTGCCAAGTCTATATCATCTATGGTCAGTCTACACTCGTTACAAAAAAACATGAGATAAGACAATCATAGCATATTTCAAAGTGAGTTTTGCATCTCTGGAATTGCTGTAGTCTTCTGTGATACATCTGATGCCATCAAAAACAGGTTTCAGGCAAAATATTATTCATCTGACATTGTCAATGGATGTTTTATCTCAGCCACATTATATTCACTGCAACATGGTAGATGACAAAATCAGAAGCAGATCCAGAGATCAAACAGAAGTGGCAATGGGTTCTTCAGCTTTACTATTTGTCCATTCCCACTTCCACTCCTGTATTTTATGCCTTCATAGGCATAGCTGGACAAGCGATAATCTGCTGCCTTGCACCAATTTAAACAATCTGGAGATCACTGGCTAGCTACAGGACTAACAACATTAACTCAATGAATGCAATTTACACAACAAAGAGTGAGATTTCAGTTATGCTAGTATAATCCTCCACTGTTCACACACAGTAACCACATTACTGAGGCCTGCTCAGTACAAAGGTATGATTACTGTAACAGAAGTTACCTGTGTAATCCATAGTCCCATAAAATCTTGCATCTGCCTATGAAAAGCTACACTTCAGAAACACATAGAGGTGCCAACAGTAATGTACACAATTAAAAAAAAAGCCATGTGACTCACATGAAGGCTTGACTACCAAAAAAAAGTAAGCTTTTTTATAGCACGAGACTTGTGAAAACTGCAAAGGTCTGCAGCTGAGATACTATGTGGTGATCCTTACTCAGACTTCCCTGGATTCCTTACTCAAAGTGTCATACCTTCGGGTTTAAAACAGTAAAAATTTTCGAAACTTTACTATTTATCCTTGTCGCCAAAAAATTCACTGTATTAATTCTGTATTAATCTATAGCTTACTTCCTCTCAGTTAACATTCTGACCATACAACCTCAGAAATTCAAATACTAATTTTCAATCCTCCCTCCAGGCTTGATTGATGGGAACTTCGTTTATTTCATTGTGCTCCGTACTTTCACATTACTTGGTCAACTCAATTTTATTCTACCCTGCAGCTTTGGTGATCTACCTACAGCATGGCACATACACCAGCTGTAACTACTCCCTACTCCAGGACAGGTATACAACTGACTGACTTTTGTTTGGTTTTATGAACAAACTAAATTCAGATTACAATTTAAAAGATGATTTAGCAGAGGTAACTACTAAGTGCTGTCATCCTGAATGTTTTTTAACAACTGAATCAATCTTACTTGCTAACTCAATTTTTATACATAAAACTAATCAGATTGCAGGAAAGAAAGAGAAGGCTGTGAATGTTTCTTTGAATATTTACAAATACTTTTGGACACACTAACATATTCCATTCTGAACTCGACTCTGCTGTAACACTGTTCCATGTGTTAATGTTAAGCTCCATTTGAACCCTTACCATTAAGCTGAAGAAATCCTTAAAAAATCCTTAAAATAATTTTGAATTATCTCCCCAAACCAGAACAAAACTTACAACAATGTTGATGTTCATTAATACTTTATGTGGATTTTTAACTTACTGTTTATTAGAAGGATTTGTAGTCTCATTTTTCTTTTAGATATATAACAGCAACTAAATGTCATACAAATTACTGTTAACAGATGCAAGAATGTGTAGGACCATATCATCATCTTTACCTCTTTAATTTTGTTCCTCTTTTCTCGGATATCCAGGTCTGCTGGTTCTCCACCGTTTATCCCTATAAGATTTGGTAATGGAACAGGGGGCAGTGGCTTGCTGTCTTTCTTTTTCAACTCTTGCACTACTTTGTTCTTTTCTGTCTGAATTTCGGCTTGAATCTCATCACGCGATTTCTTCAATTTCTCCTTAGCTTCTTCCAGAGCCTTTTCGTGGTCTGCTCGGATCTTGTTTCTCAGACGTTCCTCTTCTTCTCTAGAGACACAAATGCAAGTCAGCATCTTATTACTAAAAACGTATCACTTATAAACAAACTGCAGCTTCAACACAGAATCATAGAATCATGGAAAGGTAGGGTTGGAAGGGACCTTTAGAGATCATCTAGTCCAACTCCTCTGCAGAAGCAGGTTCACCTAGATTAGGTCTCACAGGCACACATCCAGGCAGGTCTTGAAGACCTCTAAAGGAAGGAGACTCATTCCAAGTTGGTTTACTGTATATGATTCAGATTCAGAAAAGTTTCCTGAATTATGTTACTGTGCAATCCAACACTATTTTTGCCATTAACCCCAAAGAACTGTGCACATCAGCCACGCTACTACAGAAAAATGTATCATAGGAGTTTTCTAGATTTCATCTCTGCAGCTTTGCTTGTCTAACCAAAATTTTTAGAAAGGAAAACCCCAACATCCTGTATTTTAACTACAGGATGCATACACATCTAATAATAAAAAAGCCAAAAAAAAAACCCCTAAAAAAATAATAATAAAAAAAATCTCTCCCCCTCACCTCTTGCACAATAAATACTAAGTACACAAACTTATCAAGTCTTGAAGCAACCATTACAAAAAGCCAAAAATCACAGCTATTCCTTTTATCAACGAGGTGTGAGCTGCAAGACCTGTCAACCCCACCACACCACCTTTTCTCTTGAATTCATTGTTTCAATCAGTACAGTCCATAAACCTCACAAGTTAAATGCAGAGTTAATTACAAAGCCATTTAGGAACATAAGAGCTTTTAAGAAAGCATGATTTTGAAAGTCACTGTCAACAAACTCAACACGATTTTGGTTCCAAGCGCAACCTTCCATCATGATCTTTAATGATCAGTAAAAGTTTTGAGATTCACACACAAAATGAAGATTTTGTTCAATTTGGGCTTCAGAACACCAAGGTTATTCTAACAAGACAAAGAAGGCCTGTTCCACTCATAAAATATTTCATGACAAAGATACACATCAGACTCTCAATAATATCACCTTTTCAAATTTCTTTAAAATAGAGCTGCTCAATGACTAGTGTAAGCCAGAATTGTTGGGGGGGGATTTAAAACAAGCACTAGTTACAAAAAAAAAAAAAAAAAACCACAAAAAACCAAAACAACAAACACCCACCAAAAATACCAAGCCACAATCTCTCCTTGCTTCTTTCCCCAGGCAAAAATACTTTTTCCTCTAAGAGCATTAAGGAGGAAACAGTGGATAAAGGAAAGACTGCGAGCAGCAAGTCATGTAAGAAATACCATGCTTGGGCTAATTGGTTTTAGGAGGAATTGAGCTGCTTGACCCATATCAAACTTTTATTCAGTATATTGAAAACACACCAACCAAAAGAATTAACCACCATTTGGTATAAGAGATTAGAAGAGTCGAGTTGGAGGGGATCTACAGCAATCACCTCATCCAACTGCAATTAAAAGCCAATGCAAAGTTTACAGAAAAAGCCCACCAGATTGACAACTGTTAACTCAACATTGACAACAAAAATAGGAATGTAACAACATATTTAAATAGGGATATTTTTCCTACAAAGGTTATTAAAAGTATTTTACAAATGTATGATAAATTGGCAACATTTCCAGAGACTCAAATTTTAAGTAACTCGCTAGGGTTGAAATATTTGGGGATATGGGCAGATCTTACCAAGCTCTGAAAGTATAATAGAACTGGTTTTATTAATCTCTCAGATGATGATCATATTATATCTATTTGTTTACTGCTTCACCTTTACAAAAAGTCAAAGAATTAAGCTAATAATGAAAGCTTGTATAGAGTTATGATACAATAGTATCAGCACAATCCCATCAGCTTGGTCCATTTTGTGCAAGGTTTATAACTGTTATAGTCATCTGCATAAGGAGGACTGATTTTAAATCAAAGAACAATAAATGAAGCTTTTGGTTCCAGAAATTCACAGTTCAAACCCGCAGTGCGCTAGCCCTGACTATCTCAAACTTCCATTATATTTTTAAGTTAAAATTTATACACCTCTATGCTCCAGTGGCTTGCAAGCTCAAATAGATCTTTTATTTTCCCTTTTTTTTCCCCTCTTTTTAACACATACATTTTATTCTCAATCGACTAAATCTGACATCACTTAATGTCATCCAGAAAATAACTTCCAGTTTACAGGTCAATGTGCTTAGCATGCAGGTTACTGTAACATAAATGCTGTCAGCAAAACGTATTGCTACACATAGTTTTCTGTTAGCCCTTACATTTCTCTTAAGTGCTATTAGGTTCACAATTTTGTTTTTAAAATGTATAGCAGCATTGTCACCCTTTAATATTTCAATACCAGTACAAGGCAATGATTTAAGAGAGGCACTGACTGAAATGTGCTGAAACTGAAGTTCTTCAGTTGCTTTTCTCAATATGACCCACATCACATCCTTATTTCTCCCAAACAATAAAAAAAGTGAAGGACTGAGCTTCTCATTTTGACTATCAAATTTAAGCTCACTAACATTGTTGAACAGTAACAATTATTCTCTCCCTCAACTGTAGAGCAAAGAAACAACTTTCAAAGTGGCAAAACACTAGTCTAAAGAAAGAAGTAGTAATACCATTTGGGATAACTTTTACTTCTATGACCCATTTATGGGGGAAAATAACCTTCCTGTACAAGTTACATTCTGCTGTGGCAGCAATGAGCTCAATTCTGTAATAAAAGCAACTGAAAATTTCTATTAACCAAAAGATGTGAAACCATACAGCTATAGTCTGGAAAGCTTTTCCAAGGCTAGCAGAGGGCTATGTGTAAGCTACAGACAGAATGAGAATGAGGTGGCCAGAACAAGACATCATTCCCCACAGTCATGTTCTCACCAAGAGACAGCATGCTGTACAGGAGCCAAAGAGATGTCTTACAGATAATGAGAAACAGAAAAGTGTTACTGAATGCTTAAGAATCAGAATACTTCAGTGTAGAGATAGAGTATTTTGGAGATACATTTCTCATTTTCAAAACTCAATTTCTGGAGTCAAGTGCCAGTCTTTAGAACCTTCTAACTAGATCTACTAACATTTTGTTAATAGGTACTGAAACTTTTTGCAAAGGATCAACTATCACTGAAAAATATGATTTTTTAGGAAAAAATATGGTAACAACATATCTCACACCCACATTTACCTAATTTGAAGGGGACGCTTTACAGTGAGTATGCTTTATTCATAAATACAAAGGGTTTTGATAAAACCCATTGTAAACTTGCATGTCCCAAAATACAATCTCCCTGTGTGATTAAGATTCATGATGGTTGAATAGTCACAGTGAGTCTGACTCACTAAAATGAGCAACTGCCAATATGCTTTGTGCACCTTCACGATTTTGCATCATCAAGATCAAGGGCCATGGAGATTTTGCCTTTACCTTTCCTTTAAATTTTAAGTCTCTGGTGCTGCACCCAACAGTAATAATAAAAAGGTTCATCCCTCTACCAACTTCATCTATTTGTCAATTCAAACTGCGTGAAACAGCCATAAATTGGAAAACAAGTTTTGAACTCACATCTGTTTACACTGCGGGAAACACTAGATAAACATACAAAAGCTGTTGATTTCTACAGCACTATAATCCAATTAGAGTCATTAAGCAGGTTTGAATGACAGTCTAGTTTCCTTCAGTCACTCAGCAGAATACCTAAGTGTTTGAAGAAAATACAGAGATTTGATAGATATGAAAACTTATAGCGCAAGTGCTAGAAGTGTATGATCAGACCGAAGTATTCCAGGAAGTGACATTTTGAGACAAACATGAGAAATGAGTAAGATGAAGAGAAAGGTCAACAGGTATTTGAGAGAGTTTACAGGAGACAGTAAGACAGCTTCTTCTGCACACAAATATTCTTTATGTAATTACTAGTGATAGACAGCATGAGCTACAAGAAATGTCATATTCTATGTTCCAGCTGAAGACATAGTTTAACAAATATATTCAACTATATGACACTAATGGAAGAGAAATTGTACTCCTCAAAACCAGTATCACGTTTCTTCACAGCTCTTAAGCGACAAGTAGTAAAGAAGTTAAGAGAATGAGAAGATTTAAAATGTATGAGCAGCTGACATCCCCCTCAAGTCACACACAAACACCAACAAGCTTCCCATCCAGCACAAGAAAGAGCCAACAACAGTTCAATGCATGTAGATAGCACTACATTCAAATACTCAGTTGGAGACCTCAGAAAGGATCAATCTAAAAATATAAGATTGGAAAGAATCCCAGCATAAACACATATACGAAAATGTGTCAAGCAGTTTCCCTATCCAACTATCCATCCCACTCTGCTTCTAGGCAACATTAGCAAGCTCTTCATATATAGAGTGTTTTGAGTATATCTTGAAAAACCAAACAGAAGGAAGCAGTGGCTTTATGGTCAGCCCAGCAGCTTATTCTAAAGTCTCAAACCTAGAGATTCAAGTACCATGAAAGTACACCAGTACTAGCTACTTTAAAACAAGCAATATTATTAAAAGAATCTGTGATCAGACTATTTTTGCCAGTAGGAACTATGAATAGACCTAATAATTAGAACTTGAAACTAGAAACAGAAGCAAGTTGTGGTTTTGTTGGTTTTTTTTCTAACAATCACTGTGATTAACGGTTGCAGCTGCTTACGCAGGAGCACTGTACACTCTCAAAGCATGCACAGGCTGTTGAAATATCGTTCAGAAAAGATCATAAATTATAACACTTGATAACCAAGTCACTAATCAAACCTTAAAATGCACTCTAATCATACATAAAATACTGAGCCTTCTAGACTTAACAGCTTCTAAAGTTCACTTGCCAAGACAGTGACTTTTAACATCAGTACCTCCTATCTGCTGTGACAGAGCAGGCTCTTTCGAAACTAACTACAAAACAACAAAAATCCTTTCAAACTTCCCTGTAAGAATCACAATCAAAAAAAAAAAAGTAGTAATTAGAATACAACGAAAGAAAACTAGCAACCACTAACTGTTCTCACACTAAAAAGCAGAGTACTGTCTAACTACAGCAAAAGGACAACCAGTTTACCAATCCCTTTCACAGATCCTGTTTCAGATTTGGTCTCTGGTCTAAACCAAAACCTCAGTCTTATTTCTTTGTAGACAGTTGGGTGTCATCTTCAAGCCAAATGAACTGTAACAACTTTTAATTTTCTCTCCTATCTTTTGTTCAGTGGTAGAAACTTCTTGATGGCCTAAACTGACAGTGTCTGGGCATTTACCATTTCCTACAGCTTGACTACACCTAAATTTTTCTGCTTAGTTTCCAGGTATTTTAAATTCAGTCTTTCTTAATACATATAGTTACAAGCTCTCAGATCTTGTTCTGTTTATCCAGCAGTTCTGTTAGGAAGACGATCCACTTGACCACTTACCATTCCTTTCTGTATTTTTTCCTGCAAAAACTGTAATTCATTATATGTACTCTTCTACATACAACCAAAATAAAACATGGCCAGTTCTAAAAGTCTGATACATTAAATTTATGTATTTCCATGCTGATTATTGAAGTCCACTGCTGCTTGTTACTTCTGTATCTGTCTCCATTGAATTGTTTTCTTTTGTCTTGTAATTTAGGCAGAGCCTTGGGGAGTAGCTCTGGAATGAGGACAAACAAAACTCTTGGGGAATATAATTACAGTGAGCTGCAAAAACACAGATTGAATGGGCACAGAGAATTTGCAAAGTGGAGAGCTAAAGTACATCCCTTAAGTAAGAAACTGAAAGCCAAAATAAATAGGAATTTCTAAGTAGTGCAAGGTATCTTTTATGAGATTTTGGAAAACAGCCAGAGTCTGCATAAATCATCACAGGGTCATACATCCAATTAAATACTTCACTAATAAAGTGCATTAACATATATAACATCTCTTATTTTCCTTCACAATTATAATACAAAACAGAAAACATACCTTCCAGAAAAGACCAAAACAGTTCAAATTCTACCACCACTGTAGAGCATGTATAACTTTTGAAGGGAAAAAAAAAAAGACATGCAGGCAAGCAGTCATCCTTTGGGAATTGTTTCTTATGAATGTTAGCATTAATAGAATTTGGCAAACTTATCTTAAGATTCTGTCAAGTGCTGTAACCATTAGCAAAGGCATTTATCTGTTCCTCACCTGTCTACAGCAGCCATTTAATCCCAAACCTCAACTCAAAAAAGGAGGAAGGTGCCAAGCTTAAGTCAATGGTTTTCTTGGAATCTGAAAACTCTGTCAGAACTGATACAGTCAGTTTCAGTTTTACTCCAATAATTGCACTGATATTACCAGCCGGGCATTTGTCAACACTAAGAAGGGTCACTAGAGACTGCATAAGCACTTTAAGCTTAATTCTTAGTTGAAAGAAATTTTCAGAAGAATCTGAGCAACTATTTCAGGAAGAAATATGATACTGTAAGACTACAACAGCAATGAATGCAACTTACATTGGTGAGAAGCAAGTGAAAAATACAAATCACATAATGCTTTCATAAGTTTTCATCTACATATAAGCTAACTTAAGTTTTTAGAGTCTTAATGTCATTCAGGTATGAAAACACTTCATTAGGGAAAGTAATAGATGCATGAAGTTCAGCACTGTAGAGTTTTCAATCACTGCAGTTCTATCAAACGTATCTCATATACCTTTCAGCTTATATGACAGAAAAGGATACAATTAGATTTGCCTCAAGGAACTAACATATAAAACTAGGCATTATTTCAGAATTTTTGCTGATTAAAGAAACTTCATTTAACAGCTACAGCTAATTACTTCTGTGCAGAAATATTATGCCTCAGCAGAACAGTCTTGTATCTCATTGTCAAAGCAGTTACAATGCTAATCAATCTTACTTCCAAAAAGACATTGAAAATCCTTAGTAAAAGTTTATGAAATTTAGAATCTCTTCATGTATTACCAAGAAACTTGAATGAGAAGAAAGTTGCTACTTGCCCTGTGTAAGAGGATTTTAAACAGTTTTCTGTCTCCCAGCACACTATACTAACTACAGTATCAGATATTCCAATTAGTATCCCAATGAGACAGATTTTTATTACTTAAAAAAAAATTAAAGATAGAAGAACTTTACAAGAAGGAGTGAAAAATACATACAGACTATAAGAATACAAAACAGAGAAATAAATTGATATTGAACATGAAAATCCAGTAGGATAAAAAGGTAGAAATGAGCACAGTAGTAAGAAAGAACACCTGGAAAAGGAGACTTTATTTTGATGTGGGATTTGAAGAGCATCAAAAACTAGTCAGATAAATTTAATTCAAAAATGCATAAGCTTACTAAAATTAGCAATGTCAAACCACATAATTTTCTACTATAAACCACTCTAGGTTGCTGGAAACACTGTTGTTGGACAAATTTAGACATGTATATAGCAATGTATTTACACTCCACTCACCACAAGCCAAGTCAAAGACAGTATGGACAAACATCTTCCATACTGTATTATTTAATACAGTTTGATCAAAGCAGAATAGTACACATTGCTGGTTCTGTGATACTGAGAATTAACTGCATTCTCATGCAAGAGAAATTTATCATTTCTGTTTCCTATTAAAGAAAGCATCTTTACAAATAAGCATATTTACATACAGGACAAAAAAGTCTTGCTGCTGTTAATGGCACAGATCACATATTGAAGCATATGCTCAAGAAGCAGTAAAAGGAACACAACACTCCCATTACACAGCATCAAGCTCTCAAATATCATTTAATGTCCAGTCTACTATTACTGTCAAAAAAAACCAAACACAAACAAACATGCTAATTTTTCAATAGGAAAAGAAAATCAAAGAGACAAATCCAGCAATTAAGTCAGGAAGGATATTAAGAGTGGTGCATTCTATGATTTGGCATTTATCAGAGTCTGAAGTATGACTGTGTTTTCCATACCACTCAAAAGCTATCCTTCCCAGAGGTCATCATGCTACAATCTTTGCAGAAGTTATTTCTCTTTGTTACAGAATTACAGAGGGTATCTCTAGAGATCACCTAATCCAGCCCCTTGCTCAAGCAGATTCACCTCAATCAGGTCACACAGAACCATTTCCAGGTGGGTTTTGAAAGCCTCTAGAGAAGGAGATTTCAACTCAGCCTCCCAGGGCAGCCTGTTTCAGTGCTTTTTCATTCTTAGAGAAGCTTCTCCTCATGTTCAAGTGAAACTTCATGCGTTCCAGCACGTGCCCATTATCCCTAGTCCTGTCACTAGTTGCTATAGAAAAGAAACTCATTCCGTCCTTGAGACACCTCTCCTTTAGGTACTTGTAAGTGTTGATAAGCTCCCCCCCCTCCCCCGCAGTCTTCCCTTCCTCAGGCCAAGCATTCCCAGGCCTAGAAGCCTTTCCTCATATGAGATGTTCAGGTCCCCTAATCATCTTGGCAGCCCTACATTTTCAAACTGTAATTAATTTTATAACTATTATGTAACATACATATTAATATACTTAGTATATATTAAAATGTCTTAAATGTTAAATATTTAAATTGTTTAGAACAACAAAATTAAGTATTTTAAAACACTTTTCACAATTATAAAACAATTTGCTTTGATAGCAACTTCTTTGCCAGGAAAACCAGCGTGTCCTACTTAAGCTACCCAATATTAATCAGACTCTTAAAATTAGCCAGATTTAGATGGCTAATTTCAGCTTAAAAAAAGTAGATTCAAACAACCTGAAAAACAAGATTACTGGTTTCTGCTACACCTTAATTCTCACCCTTTTGAACACATGAAGACCTACATTAAAGCTGCATGTGCAAGTGCAGAACTAGCTCTTCCTACACTACTTCACATTTTAACATTCTCTGAAAATTTTGGAGGCTTGAAAAAATTTTTGTTCTGACAGTTTTTACCTAAATCATGGGTCCCTTCTTGCAAAACATCAGCAACTGTTTCAGTATATGCTCTATAGAAGCTTGCACTACATCTTCAACACTAAAATACTGGCTTGCTACTCTTCCACTCTCTGTACCAGCTGCATCACCTGACAGTTGTGCCAATCTTAAGATTTGTACAGGAATTTTGGGAGGGATGAAAACAGAAACAAGAACAAAGTGACAGTAAAGGAATTCCAATCATATACATGCATTGCACACCTAACACCCTCACTATCACTTCTTTCCTGATCTCCTTTGCACCGAGAATTATAAATCCTCTCCTTTAACACGATACTCCCAGAGAAGGAAAAAAGAAGTCCTGAAGGCATGTAGAAAAGTCTTCAGGAGTAATGGAAATGACTCAATAGCCTCCAGAAATTGAACAAATTTTAGACAGAAGACTTAGCTGAAAAATTCCTTTTCCTTCTGCATATCCACACAGTGAAGAAAAATCATTTCTTAGCACACCTATTGATTCTAGCATGGTCTCGTTCAGGCAGTTTAGCCCAATAACAGAACACATAATATCAGTTTGACTAATAAGCTATGAAGAGTTTCCTAGCATTTTACCAGAGACACAGAAACGGCAATATATGAGGAAACATTGAAGCAAAAGAGAAACAAGATTTTACACGTTTACCTTACAAGATACAGCTTGAAAACTTTCCTCTAGCAGCTATGAAAGGTTTGCTGAATTCACTTTGTAAGAATGTCACAGGGAAAGCTGCATTAATTCCGTGCAATTGGAAGTGCTAAATATAAACATAATAAATACTTAAATACCAGGATAGACTTGCTCTCTACATGTGGTAGGAGAGATGATGCTTCTGTGCATTCCATACAGACAATATAAGCTTATTCAAAAGTGAAAGAACAAAAAGGTTCATACTTGAACAGAATTTGCCAAAAAAAAAAAAAATTCCACCCACAAATCCCACACTAAACATGTGAGTCTGGGAAGAATAATAGTAGAAAAAAGATAATTCCTGTTCTATTCTTGTTTTGAAAAAAAAAAAGACCAAGCAAGCCATAAAACAGAAAACTCTTCAAGCAATACAGTTAACTAGTAAACACTTCTATTCAGCCACTCATTATATAAATACAATGATGTTGTTTCCTTAAAAACAGGGTTTGAAAGTATTTTTCTGACTGTTATTTGCAACAAAAAAAGTTAAACACCGAGAGCAATAATATTTGACTGAGTTTTGAAAGTGTCAAGCAACCAACTTCAAGAACAGAGCTTAGGACACTAGGAAAGAAAAACAGGCTGTCAAAAGACATTTGCTGTAAAGAATTGTATTTGATGGTAGAAGAGGGTTTTGTTTTGTTTTGTTTTTAAGGAAACAAAGAAGCAGGAATAACTAAAAATTATTACTCCCATTTTAATATCCTAGTGAGGCAATATGGCAGGGCGGAAGCTTTACATCCATAAGGAACACCACTTGAGCTAATTAGAGGATGTCTGCCTCTTGCTATCAGTTACTTTATAGGTCAACATTAGAGGAAAAATACCTTGACAGGGTTTCACATATGTTGGCTTGCAGCAGAAAAAAAAAGAGACTCCAGCTATAGTTTCACATTATATTTAAGCTGATTAACATCTTGCTACTGCCAAGTGAAAGATCCCATTCAAACTTTCACCAACTCTGGCACTTGTCAGTCCCTGGTGAACTAACTGAGAGTCTTAACACAGTACACTATCTGGGGGTGTGGTAGTGCTTTCATAGACATTTGTTTATCTTGAGGTTTTTTGCATGAAGTTAGCTCCATGAATTAGTTAATGATGAGGTCAGATGAAAGCCAAAGAAAACATGAGTTAAAAATCATGACCAATCTTGGTTTTGTGGAAGAGTGCACACAGAGCTTAATAGTTTGCCAGAGTCAACTTAAAGGTACAATTTATTGTAGCTTTAAGGTGAATGGTTTCAATGAAATGAAAGTATCTGTAGGGCTTTGAGGTGAACAGTCAAAGCCACCAAGGCAAGAATCCACTGGAAACTGAGGACTATCGGATAAAGTCATGGTGAGATAAACTAACTGACTGGACAATCCACAAATCATCTAGAGCAGAAAACATCAGTGGCACAAGCCACGGCAGGTTAAGCCTGGGAATTTCCGACAAACACAGAGGGGACCCCTCTGCAGACCTAACTCCTAGCCTGTCACAGATGCACATGCTGCCTTTAACCAAACTCACAGCAGTTCAGTACATGCTCCAAAGAAGAACTCCTCTATGAACCCACAAAGAAGTGATGCGCTGAGAAGGAAAACATGTGAGCTTGGATCACCGATCACGCAATTAACACATGAACAACGTGTTTTTTTCAAGACTTATTTATCAAGGATCAAAGAAAGCAGCGAGTACAAGGAATCTTGTGCATATCTCTCTCACTGTATGCAATTTCATTACGAGCCAACCACTTTATCCCTAAATATGACAGTTTAAGTGAGCCTTCCCTGCTAGGCAGCATGGCTGCATAGAAGTGATCTCTCCTTGAGCTGGGACACCTCAAAGCAACGAGAGCTTTTACTGACAATGGATCATTGGATCAACTCAATTAGAGTTCTCCCTGAACTACAACAGGACTGCATGCCAGGTGGCTCTCCGCTGGAGCAGAAACATCTCTCAAGTTTTGAGATCCCTTACCAGCGACTAAGAGATCCTTCCTCATCCAAGGCAGACTCCTCACAGCAGAACCTCAGGAAGTGACTCTTAGCATGCTGAATTAATACTAACGAAATCTTTGTAGTTAACCCCGTAGACATAAACCACTGACCAAGTCAGAGACTAAGACTGGACCTAGCCACACCTAAGCTCCATGATGAGTCACTCTGAATCTCGTTATTCAACAGAAGGGCCTCACTCTTCTGCATCTCCAGTGTCTGCAAAAATCATTTTAGCTGGATTCTAACTTGTTCTTTCTTTCTTTGTTTCATATAGTAAGAAGTGAATCTCACCACTGAAATCTTAAGTCACACTTTAAAAAATTCATATTAAAATCACTTTTGCTAATACTTTTGATGATGATTCTTTAAGCAATTTCAAACACTCATCCACAACACAATCAAAGAGTACATGACACTGTTTTCATTGTATGCCTCAGGTACCTGTGCAGACTGGTAAGAGAATATCCCTGGATGAGTGAGAGTTGCCCATCGTCAGCATGGGTCCTCTCTCCTGATCACCAGTGAGATAGTGCACAGAAATACAGCTTCCCTGGTGTTGCTGTAGTGAGTCATCCATGGCTAGAAAACTAGTGCCAGTCAGCTAGCACATGAAGGATACTTGCATGTCCATACATGCTGCTATTTATTGGGCTAAACATTGGTTGTATATGACTATAGCATTAATAATGTCCAACAGTAACAGCTGGACTATTGGTTTATGTAATAAAGGATATCACAACTCTATATTTCTTGTGCTGGTCATCATTCCTGTGCAAATCATCCCTTAAGTTTCAGGGTTTTAGTTGCCCTACAAAAGCAAGCTTCCTTCGGAGACCAGGCAACAAGCCAGTCAGCCAGTCAGCCAGTGGTGAGCTGAGCCAGATGAAAAAATCACTGATCATTTCAGACCAAATCAGGTCTCTTAACTGGCTGACTGCCCAAGCACTGTTGTTGGGGCAAGGATATAGGTAAGACTAAATGGCTAGGGACATAGTAGATGAGGACATAAACTTCAAGCATTATAGGCCTGGATGTTAAATTAATGCCCAAGCTATAAGGAGCATGTTTTCTGCACACAAACTCACATGCCCATTAACCACAANCAAGCTCCCTTCAGTACTTCGGAGACCAGGCAACAAGCCAGTCAGCCAGTGGTGAGCTGAGCCAGATGAAAAAATCACTGATCATTTCAGACCAAATCAGGTCTCTTAACTGGCTGACTGCCCAAGCACTGTTGTTGGGGCAAGGATATAGGTAAGACTAAATGGCTAGGGACATAGTAGATGAGGACATAAACTTCAAGCATTATAGGCCTGGATGTTAAATTAATGCCCAAGCTATAAGGAGCATGTTTTCTGCACACAAACTCACATGCCCATTAACCACAACCATTCCCCCTCAGACATACAGTTTCCTCTCCTTTAGTTTACCTCAAATATACTGCTTCCTCCATCAGACAAGAGTCACTCCCTACCATTCTAAATTTTAATTTATGTCTTACTGAGCACCAACTTGCTTCAAATGTCTCCTCTCCCCAAGGCTACTCTGATTAATTTGATATCTCACCCAGATTCTTACACCTTGGATCCTTTTCTACTTAGGGAAAAAGAGGAGGAAAGCAAAAGGCACTGTTTCATAGTCAGCCCATTCTTTTTCAGTTTGCTCTATGTGCAGTTCCCATCTCCAGCTTCCAAGGAAAGAAATTAACTGCTGCTCCTCACCACCAAGGCGCTCTGCTAGCCCTGGCTCAATTCCTCCCTCCAAGTTCCTGTTCTTAATCAGGTGGTATTTTACCTTTTCCCACCTCCTATGTTGGAAAAATGAGAACTACATAAACCGAAGCTTCCTAATGACTAAAAGGGGTACCATTGTAAGAATGGTAGCTCCCTCCTTTTACATGATGAGTTTTCTTGGCAACTTGATCTCTAACAGTAAACTCCAAGACTTGTACCATTTGAAGAAAAACAATTGGAGTTAGTAGTTTAATGCAGTAGCCATGATATTAGTATAGTCTTAGTCTAAAAATTGTTCCAATATAAAATAAGTTGTCCAAAAAAATATGCATAAAGAGAGAAAGGCTATTGCAAAGTTAAAGTAGCAAACAGCATATCATGTAGACTTGGAGATGGCAAGCTTTCAGGTAAGCAGATGGTACTAGACTTCTCTGCATGGGAAATCCTCTGGCAGGTCCTACAGAACTCTAAGGAAGTGACTACCTTCACACAGATGTTCTGCCAACACATTTCTGTAATGCCATTTTACTCACCCAGACAGAGTTGCTTTGAACATCCCAGAAGCAACAGTGTTTTAAATAGCCTATTGGAACTGCTTCGTCCTCCACTTGTAACTGTTGCCATACAGCTATGCAGTAAATTCATACCTGCATATCAATGCATTTAAAAATAAGAATACTAGTCAACGTGTACAGCACCATAAGCCATGCACTAAAATGTTACAGTAAAGAACTTGAAGAGGAAGGAGAGGGGGAAAATTCTGGAGTTAAGCATATGAGACTGATAGAAGTCATTCATTACCGGGGAACAACACTACTAGGCTTCTGCAGCTTAGTTCAAACAGAGCAGCTTCTCTTGACTTGTTCCCCTCACCACCAAGAAGAAGCTGTGCACAACCCTTCTGGGTAACACAGCATCAGTGCTAATCCAATAGCCTTTCTGTGGCATGGGAGCAGCATTTGCTTTGTCTGAAAGACAAAGGTCAGCTCCTTCAAGTGCAGGATTGGCAGGATCACACCAGCCCTTCCTTCTATGCGGCAGTTAAAAAATGTAGTCCTGCTTCACAGAAACTGGCAATACCACCAGGTAGCAACAGGAAAAAAAAAAACAGTAATTTGAATTTCATCTCAGAATATCAATAGCTTTCAGAAGGTATTTTTTTGCCATGTCATGAGAAAAAACTTACACAAGACAGGAGCTGCAGGCAATGTTCTGTTGTTAAACGTAGTCCTTATTTCAGGAGAAAAACCTCAAATACATATACCACTTACATTGTGATTCAAAAAGACTTCATGTAAGAGGACACAGTTGCTGTGTGGATACACTTTTAACAGTAATACTACATTAATTAAAGTAGACATACTCTATAAATAAAGTTCTTCTCCAATACAGCACCATTGGGACTGGTCAGAAGGAAAGAACAGCAAAGCTTTATCAATCTCTACTTGGCAAATCAGACAAGATAGAGCAACAAAATAGCTGGAAATTAGGATGCACAGTCTAATCTGCACTGTTCCACATAGCAAAACTGTATCTCATTACTCCCGAAGTTCTTTAATGTTGTCAATAAAGCTGAGAAAAAGACAGCTGTGGAACAAATTATTTAGCCTTCCAGGTGCTTTTTAAAAGTTTCCATATTAAAATAATCCACTTTGGTAATAAACTATACAATATTGATTCAAGAGACAGATAACTGGGTGTTGGGCTAGTATTCCTTTTAAAAATGGCCAGAAAAGTCACACTGTATCAGTAATTCACTACCCCAAAAATATAACGATGCAAGGCTCATAATAGTCAGTACCTTTATGAATATAGAAAGTAACTGTTAGTAAAATCCAGCACCTAGTCTAAGGAATGACTACATCATAAAAAAGGTGAGGATGTTGGCATCACAATGATGTGCAAACTACTCTTACATGCTACAATTAAATGAGCAAAAGATGCTGTGGCATTCTTCAGGAACTGCTAAGCAGATCTTTGCTCAGATACATCTGCAATAAAAATACTGTCAGGACACAAGAAGTGAAACAAAATATTGTAGATGAGTGATGTTTCAGCAGCATATATATCTAGAACTCTAGAACAGTAGTGCATCTAGTATATTATCAAGAACTATCACGGATGTTTTTCAAACTTATGACAAAATTGGCAGATTAAACTAAAGCAAGGAAATGTTGATTAATGGCTACGGGTGCTATTTCCAGTATCAGTGGAATACTTTAGTATTAAAATGCTTTAAAGACCACATATACAGCTTTGGGTAAATGCAATAACACATGAGATGGACAAACTACTCTTGACATAACAGAGACGGAAAATACATAGAAGTACTCTAGCCCTGAACGTGAATCTGAAACAATAAAAGAGCTGGGGATTTAAAATGTCTCAGCAATTTGATCTTTAACTTGTCTTCACTGATAGGATTTCAGATTTTCCAGATAGCTTTATAAACAGTACATAGTACACACCATGTTATCTTCATCTTAATTTGCTTAACACAATCACATATACATCCAAGTATGTAAAGTCAAATTTCTTCCTTCACTACCATCACTGCAGGCAACTTTCTAAATTCTCAACACTAGCTCATGGACAACTGTAGTCATTTCTTTGATTCCTCTAAGATTTCATTTAAATTTGTTTCATTAGCTTGAGTCATTATGGCAACGTCCTTACTTCTTCCGTGAAAAAGCAGTCACTTCCCTAACAAACACATTATCCATCATATAACAGTACGTAATTAAGAAAGAGAGGACTCAAAACAGGATACTATTGTTGATTTGATTAATGGGAACTTGAACTAGAAAACAATCCACATCACTTTCCTTCACTGGCTTCATGTACGTAACAAAATCATGTTTATGTTGAGACGTTCAGACGCAATAGTTTGAAGCATAATGGTCTTGAGAAAAGAAGCATGCAGTCCCAAGATCGCACCACAAAAATTCAAGTCTTCACAACTCAAAGCTCAGTGTGTGCTTTGGCTCAGTCCCACCAATAACTAACTGTTGAGAGGATACTCTCATGGGTGTAACAGGTAGAGAGAAGTCAGAACTTTGTCTAGAGTATCTGACCATAATAAAAAAGGCAGTGTGAATTCAGTATGTGTCTATTTAACAACAAAACAGATACAAATCTAGATCAAGTGATATTAAGAATCAGCATTTGTACCAATTTTCTATAGAAAAATTTCTATCATTATTTTGCATTTCAATTAAATGAAGAGTTGACTTATATGGAGAAATCCTCAATGTATCATTTGAACAGAAGTTAATTATCCTTCCAGTGTCCCAGTTTTTCCTAAAGACATCAAATTTTGCCCTTAAAAACCTTAAATGAGTGCAATCCACTACACAAAATCCAAGTTACCATCCCTGGAGGTATTTAAAAGCCATGTAGATGAAGTGCTTAGACACATGGTTTAGTGGTGGGCTTGGCAGTGTGAAGTTAATGGTTGGACTTGATGATGTTAAAGGTCTTTTCCGACCAAAAGTATTCTGTGATTTCATCCTCTCCCAGCTTTCCCGTTTTCCCATATTAGAGAAGACGGTGATGCTGTTTTAGGTGGCTCAGACTACTCAACCATTAGATAGCACTTGCCACCTTCACACTCCTATTTTATTTCAGCTGTCAATCCCTGAACTGAAAACAGTAGGGTTAAACTGCTAAAAGTAAGTGACCAATTCTATAAAAAGGAAAGGCAGTGCAGCAACTGAAAATAAAACACAAAACCAAAAACCATCTGCCACAAATCTTTTTGAACAGTCCAATGTAAATGTAAGGCTTTCTAAATCTCAAAAGGCATTCTATTTTAAGCATTACTGAAGCCACCTGAAAGCTGGTGCAGCAAGGTTATGGCTGATGCAGTTGAAGACAATTTTTCAAGGCAGCTTGGAAGAATTCCACTTACAGTCTGCACAGATTCTAGAATTTTTTCTTATTAACAGAAGTCAGATAGACAAATGACTTTAAGTATCAAACATAAGGAATATTTTAATTTTTTATGATTCCACATTTTCTAGATCACTGGACAATTATTAGTTGTTACACAGCTGGTTTTGGTTTTTTTTTTTTCCAAAAAAAATCCATACTAGGAACCCATAAAGGTTCAAAACAAACTTGCCAGGGAATCAAAGAACAACAAGTAATTACAACTTACCCAAAAATTACACACACCACTTCAGAGTTTGGGCTGCATGCTGGTTTGTTTACTTCTTACTGTATGTAAAGAAGTACCACAGATAATTCCTTGGGGTTTTTTTCCCTTTTAAACTAAAAAGGCACTATAAATTTTTCCTGGATCACCACCAGCAAATTCCAGAGTACAAAAAAAAGTTGATTAAAATTACATACCTTTCTAGACTAAATCACAACCTTGTGCTGGGACTTGATCAGATGAGTGGTGTTGGTATTTGAATCTCAGAGCATGTAAAGGTGGCATTTTCTTTGCTGTGCCTTAAGCTTCCTCTGCAATTTTCCTGCAGGTTACATTACCACTTGAAACATCACATATTTCATTGAGCATAATGATTCAGGCATCTTGCCAAATTGACACAAATATGTCAAGCTTCATTTTTCTTTGTAATAGCAGTAGACTGGATGATCTAGTCCTACTATAGTGTAATGGCCAGATGCTATTTTGAGAAAATTATGTCTAAAGAGGGGAGAGGGGGTGTCAAGCAAACAACTGCAATAACATATCCATCTGAATAAAATCAGTGCTCAAGTGATTTATAGATGCCAAAATAAACATATCAAAAGACTACAGATGTATAAAAAAACAGAGCGAACCAAGGACCTGGGGTTCACATGTAGTATTAGGAACACGGTCTCAAAAATTCTGTTGTTTCAAACACATACAAGAACAAAGTAACCATTATGCATTCCAATTCTGAGTCAATAAACCGTTCCCATTGCCTACTCTGGCCAGCAAGCTACCAAATGCTGCAATGCCAACACAGGACTGGGTAAAATCCTGTCAAAAAGATTCCAGGTTCTCTTCCATCAGTGTGGGTATTTTTGTTGTTGTTTTTCACATAGAGTAATACCTAGAATGATAGGGTGATGGTGGGTTTTCTGTTTCATTTTAGGTCGGGTTTTTCAGAGTTGATTTACAAAAGAGCTTCCTTTGGTTGCCAGTACAACTTTGGATTGTTCTGTTCACTACAAGAGAAAAGCGAACCAACGCCACAACAGAAGTTTTTATGAAAACTCCCAGTAGAATATCAGTCATCTCAGTAGCCATTGGTTTTCAAGCTGCACATGCAAGTAACGAAATGACAGCAGCAATGACCAACTATCCGCTTCACTGAGCAATTTATATATGACATATATAGATACTCTGGTATCCTTCCATAGGTATCAGTCTCACAATATGAGAAAGTTCACAGACATGATTTAAAACTAAAAAGTTTCTCAATTATCAGGGTGACAGTTATTGCAGTCCTGTTAAGTTCCCTTCGGTCACTGGAGATGTGAATTAGTAATTCATTTCACACAGAAATAGACATGACGTCCATACTCTGAACCTTTCACTGCACTAATCTGGACCAATTTGGTAAGTATAACACACAGTAGATCTAACTTGACTGTTTCAAACACATAAATCAGTACTTTAACAGTTCAGAGTAAAACCAATTAGTTAAAATAATGTGCAAGGGTGATAAAAATGAAGTTAAAAATTGTTTACCTCTTAGCACTATTTCTCATTTGCTTTAGTTTTTCCTATTTACTGGAAACAGGCTGTTTCACAGATCCATTAATATCTTAATTGCTATGGATTTCACTGTCTCTAGAAGGTGGAATTATTCACAGAAGTAGTTGAATACCCTCTATCAGAACATCAGAACTCTATGATGCAGAAAAGCCCACTTATCCCTCTGCAATATTTTCTTCTCCACAACACTGCACATTGCAATTCAGAATTCAATACATGCATTACTTAATAATTTGGAGAACACTTTCCACTCAAATAGGGGCCTATGACAGCAGAACAGATGCCTTTAGGAAACTAAGGATGTGTGATTATAGCACTGGGAAAACAGACACATGCTTGCATCGTCTGCAATTATTAAATTTAGAATTAAACAGTCTTCACTGTTTCCAAGAAAACCTGATGAAGAAGAAATTTTAAATGTCACTAGAAATATGGTTCTTAGTCAAACTAGTTCACACTATATATTTTTTTTTTTAATCAGGACTGAATTTTCTTGGTCAGAAAAAAAGGGAGAGGAGAAGTGAAGGATATTTTATCTTGTCCAGGAAATTTTTCTACTGTGAGGGTGACGTAGCACTGGCACAGGATGACCAGAGGGGTTGTGGAGTCTCCTTCTTTGGAGGTCTTCAAGATCCACTTGGACATGTTCCTATGCCACCTGATCTGGGTTGACCTGCTTCTACAGGGGGTTGGACTAGATGATCTCTAAAGGTCCCTTCTAACCCCTACCATTCTATGATTCTATGAAAATAACTCCCCTCTTCTTTAAGAAGCATCTTTTCCACTACTTTTGCCATCTCAAACAAGCCCAGAGAGTGGCAGCTGTTTTTTCAAGTTTTGTTTTTAAAGCCAAGAGCAAATTTTATTTCATAACTGTAATGAAAACAAGCAGGAAGCTTGCAGTCTGGAAAGTCAGCTCTGGATTATGATTTTTGTAAATATATTACGGAAAGGATGCAAATATTCCGGAGCAAAAGCAAATTCCCTAACTTGCATAGGCAAAATAGTAAATAGCACTCAAAATGCAATACATTTGTAAAGATAGCAACGTATCCAGAAAAAAAAAATACTGTGGAAACAGAACACACTGTAAGCTATTCTTACTAGCCAGCCTACCTAGACAACGGGTACAATCCAGTGTATTCAGCAGAAGTTTACTTATCTGTCAGGATATTCAGAACAAGAATATGGCAGATGTCATCTTCCCTTTCCCACTGAAGGAATATGCCAGTCCCACAGACAGGATGTTTCACTTACCCTTTGTGAGTGCATTCAGTTTGATCCAATAAACAGTAAAATGGATTAGTTTGATTTACCACTGACAGTTACCTGCTCTTAAGTGGCCTGACTGTACACTTCAGCAGTTAAAACATGTCAGCAGGTCCCACAGAAAAAAAGATAACAAATTACTGAGAGGGAGAAACTACTTACACAGCTTGTCTGTGCAAATTTCAAATGCCTTGCTGGCCTGCAAACAGTGCTAAGCCTCAGCTGAGATGAATGTCATCTTGTAAAAATCTTTTTAAGTTGCTACCAGCACACATTAAATGTTAAAAATGACACTTCTGCATGCTGGTGCTAATAGCCACAAAGTAATCTCATTTAAGAGCTCTTAAATCTTTACATGGCAAGAAAATTCTTTCATCATATGTACTCCCTTAAAGCTGTAATTTTGCTCATGCCATGCTGACCAGGTTACATAATGCTAAACCAAATGAAAATCTCAAACTTGCTCTCTCAAATAGAACCATGGAAAATAGCCACCTGTCCATTATAAGCCTCACTGGCATCACTACAGCAAGGAGTCGAGGAAACAGTCATAAAATCCTCTGGTGGTTTAAGAGCTGAACAACAAGTAATGCACATAAAACATTAATGAAACCCATGCTGAATAATCCATATGCAAGTTAATCCAGTTCATGGGTTTGCATCATAAGACTATTTCAAAAACCAAAAGCAGGAAGATAGAATAATCAATATGATTCAACAATTGGGCACATAAATCCTGCAAGGACCCGAACTAACATCACACGTCAATGGCATCAGCTTTTCTGTCCCAATGTTTCCTATCATTTCTCCAGCAATCACTGTAGAACAGAGAACATGTCCTGTGGCTGGTTCAGAGTCACACTTCTACAGAGTGGTTAGCAGCAGACCAAGTATCACAAGTGATTCTTGGGCTCATGGCTGTGATTGTTATTATTCAGCACTGTCCCTAATTTAGGTCTCCCTCATTCACTCAGCACTGAGATATACGCAAGATACAAACATACCTATTTTGACAGGTCACCATTTGCTGCTGATAGATGCTCAAAAAAAGAGTCTCTAACTTAGAAAAAAAAAGGTTAATATAGAACCTATATCTTCAATTACTTATCTTTTTTTTTAGATTTTAGAAACACTAGTGTACTAAAAAGCAGAATGGAAGTTATACTCATTATTTTTTTGATATCTTCAAATAATAAATAATACAAATAATACAGAATCTCCAGGTCTGGGTGAATGGATGATGCTATATAAGGTCTCTGTACAGGACACCAGATCAGATAACAACATAAAGACATAAGGAATCAAAACCCTACAAATTCTATGAGTAAATATGTATTACAAGAGCTTTGCAGCTCTCAAAGCTTTTCACAATACTTCCACCCCGTAAGTAGATTTGTTCTCAATACAATAAGATAAAAGTAAAATCTCTTCGATGCATTAAGACAAATAGCAGAAGTCATATTGATTAAATAAGAGGTAAATAACTACCTTGTAAATGCAGCTACTCTGGAAAGGTTACAATCATACAGGACATTTAAAGCCCTCTGACTTTTTATTTCAAGGTTTGAGATGGCAGGGAAAAGGCACTTAACATTTCCTGTCTTGGCCTTATAGGCTTGTCGGCCTGTTGAACACTCCTCTCCCCACAAACAATTAACTTGCAACAGAACTCTGAATTTTAGTGATAATCTAGTTACTGAATTGAGACAGATGATTCCATTTACTTGAGCCTGCAACTGGAAATTAAGGGAAAAGAACCAATCCCACAAACTGTATCCAAACATATGCCCACAAGTACTCCAGTTCGTTAGCCTGAATAACCACCAAGAGAAACAGCAGCCTACTCATCAGAACAGACTTTTCTCAACACAGAGAGCTGCAATAATTAAAGTGTAGGATTGTGGAATAAAAAAAAGCTGACCATGTTCTGGATTTCATGGGCCTTTTGGGGAAGGACACGAGAAGAAAGGAGTTAGAAAATTCTCCCTCTTTGCCCCTGTTCAGTCTCAAATCAACTGTTATGAAGACACATAGGCATACAGCACACAACATCACCGAACTCACAAATGATTTTTACATGAATTTGTTGTATGGAAACAAAACCCCATAACTCAGAACTAGCTGAGTAGAATCAACATGTTTGTATTTACTACTTGAAATCGAGAGGACTGTAAGATGAGAAGTCTTACAGTGTAACATGCCCACAACTAGCCATACTGCTCACTATTGCCTACAGTGCTACTGTAATCAAGCAACCCACATTTATGTTAAAGTTCTTCTGAGATTTTAATCTTCAAAACTCCAAATGAACTCAAGTGCCACTGCCTCCCACCCACTTGTTGGCCTAAATCCAGACAGTAGACTTTCTGCAGTTTTCCCACGCCTCATTGTTTTCCAGCACACAGACAAAGTGTAGAACATGCAGAACAAACAAGTTAAAACTTTTTTTCTTTAATTGGAAAGAATAAGAGCTGGAGAACATCAGCTCCCAACTCCTTTCTTTCATAATACAGGAAATACTTTGACAGACTGGAGTACAGCACAGTAACTTGAAGGAAGCAGCACTCTACATATGATGTAGGCAGTTCAGCAGATGGGGGGGAAGGAGGGAGGACATCTAGACAGATGGTCCAGAATTTGCATTTTTTAATTCAAAGATGAAAACATTTCTCAACCTACAACACATAATGCGCTAATTTCAGCAGAACCTTAGAAATAATAGGAGCACCTCTCCACAGGCCAGTATGACTTCAGGAGAAATTCAATCTGAGTCCAAGGGTATAACAACCAGAAGAAATCAAGAGAACTTCCACTCCCATAAACAAATATCAGCATCATTTCTAAAGGTGATTACTTAAAAACTCCAACTGAGAAAGTCTCCAAAGATGAATGGCGCTCTCGCAACAGCTTCAAACAGCTGAGGACTGATAGCAGACAGTTAAGACTTCTTTGCTCTAATCACACAAGATGCTTCTGAACCCTAACTTGGAACGTGCTATTCCTGCCCTCTTCAACTGCCTAAGTGTCAGTCACCATGAGGACCTGCATCTCCTGCCTGTTGTATCCTAAAAGCCTCTTGCTTCTAGATGAAGCACCTCCGCTTAAACTCAGCACACACATTTCAGAGAGGCTGTGGAGTCTACTCTAAAGATAGGCTCAAATTTCACGCAATGAAAAACGAGACAGACTTAGGAGTTGAAGGCCTCTGGGCTAGGCCTCTTCAGTGACTCCTGATTTTTCAGATGAAAACATAGGTTATCTGAATCACAACAGCAAATACTCTCAATTATATTAAATGAACTGTGCCTGAAATAAAGACAGGAAAGGAAGAGCAAACAGTTTTATGCGCTTCTATACTCAGTGGAATAGCAGAGGATGACAGGAGACACCAAGCCCACTGAGTAAGATAAATTATCTCCTCTGTCCTCTTCTACTATGGCTAGGTCATACAGACCAGAGAAGACAAAGACTTTCAAAACAAACATATAGAGCCTTTCATGTTTCTTTAAAAAAATAAATTAGAAAGTGTAGGATTTAAAAGAAGAAATTAAGACTGAAAGCTCTCCAGAATAATTTTTGTTACTTTCAGCTGCTACGACTAGAAACAAGTATACATTGAGCAACAGAAGAAAGAGCACTTCTAGACTATTGCCACACAGCTGCTCACCCACAACTGCTCATATCAGGCTGCTGAGCTCATATTTTTGCATAACACTGAGGTCAATATTCCTTAGCTGAACATAAACAAAGTCAAAGCCATGATTTAGACTTATCTGTACCTACTCACTCAGAGGGCCAAGGCAGTTGAGGTGGTCAGTTGTATTAGCAGTACCTGCTATCAACATGAGGTTTGGTGAAGTTTTTTAGCACAGGCAGGAATTAGGACTTGAAGCAACACACAGGAGTTTAGCAGCTGAAGATACAGTTCTGCAAATTCTGAAGAACTGAATTGTTGGCACAACAGTAGTCCAAGGGCTGTTACAAAGTGGCTTTGCGCTTTTGAGCTCATAAAATTACATTATTTGTTGCCTCTAAACTTAATGCACTCCTACTACTGAAATTATCATAACTTTTGTAAAGTAACATAAAGAATAGCTAGCTGCTTGACACATCGTTAAAGAAACATGTCTGCTTGATTTTCATTATACAGATAACCTTATTTTTTTAAAAAATCATCTTATACATAAAACAGATGACAGGGTGTTTGCATTCTCACTCATTTCCCATCAGATGCCAAGAAACCATAAAAACATTTTATTGTGGTCCTAAATCTATCTTTCAGACCTGGTACTGACTAATAAAATACCTCATGCAGATGGAAAGTAAGTGAGTAACTTGATTATTTTTGTATGTAAGAAGAGATGCAGAAGTTTGGGAGAAGTCACAGTTATCTAAAACCACATAAAAAAATTTTGAGTCGTGTGCAAGTTTTTTTGGCAAAAATGTGTCTTCAAAACCGTGCTGCTCATTCCAGAATCTCTGCAATATCCTATCTGAAATAAATTCATCACTGGGAAACGAAACAAATTTTTTTAAAAGTGCATCTATACACATATCTTCAAGTCCTGGACTAGTCTTTTCCACTTTCCCTCCTCTCAGAGGCAAAATTTTGTGGTACACCTTTCCAATATTATTAACCTGCTGTCTGTGCAAGTGTGCATGAAGAGCTTACCCACAAAATGAAAATTTAAAATTAGTATTAACTTGTACTATAGCACGTCCATTTCCCAAAACATAAATTGAAGTTTTATTCTGGATTTTAAACATCTTCTTAAAATTTATTTTCTTTGGACGCTAGGCAAAGACACTGTCATTCTTGAACAAATACTTAAAACTGTCAGGAAGAGAGTGGAGGTTTGCCCCCTTTTTCTGCCTGATAGGGGAGAAGGGAAAGGGGACAGGAGCAGGAAAAAAAGCAGGTTAATGGAAGACGTAATGTCACCAAGTGATAATCACTGTAACAATAATAAAGACAAGCAAGAATGTCAAGGGGACCCAGGAGAAGAGGTGGGAAAGCAATGTGAAAAACAGAGAGGGTCCAGCAAGAACCATTATTTGTATATGCAACACTAAAGCATGACTGCATGGCAACCCTCTGCCTACATCACTGCTATCTATATTTTGTTTTAATATTCTCCAACAGCCTACAATGCTCATAATTTGAGGAGTGGGGGGGAGGGGAAAAAAAATCAGTATTAAAATATTATAGCCTTATATACCAAGGGAGTGACATAACAATGACACGTGATTTTTATTATTTGATGGAGGGCAATACCAGCATTCACAGACATAACACTTTCCTTTAGTCACTAAATCAACACATCTGTCACTTCACTATCAACTGTATATTTCACCCAAATGATCTTTTAATTTTTATCTGACTTCTTTTGAAGTCCCACAATTCTTGGAAATACAGCTTGTCAATCCACCATTACACTTCACATCTTAGAATTCTTTTGTGTTACCAGTCAGTTCATTTCCCTTGATCTTTCACACCATAATTCCTAAGTACCATCCAAAACAAACACCACTTCTAGAGTAGCTAATACTTGACCTTGCTCCTTGACAGTAAGCCGAGTGAGGTTTTTCCATACCAAACTGAGATAACAAGTAATCTAGAATTCACTACCAAAGGCTCCCTTACTTACTTAAAATACCTTACTTACTCAAAATACCTTTTATCAAAGTCCCTGCCATTCAGTAGCAGGAACTCAGCAATGAAAACAAGTGGTCACCACAACAGCTCCAAGTTGGCAAACAGCCTATTGATAAGACTAAGTGGTAATAAGCCAAAAAGGTTGCTCCAAAAGTAAAGCACATAACCTTGCTTCACAATGCATGTTGTAGCATTCACATCAGTGTCTTACAGGTTAGGCTGGCAGGCATTTTTAGTAGTTAAGACACACCTGAAGTAATACAATGCTTTGCAGGGCTAAAGCAACAGGAATCATAGCTACTCTTGCTCAAGCAACTCCTCAAAAGGCAGATATAAACAAGAGAGGGACTGTTACAAACATTTATAGCTTATGGAGGAACCACTGGAGAGTTAACTGATGACAAGACAATCACTTTGTTGTAACAACAGATCGCAAACAAGCAAAACGCATTTAGCTCTGAGAGTTGTAAGTTACTGCTTATCTACATTACAAACAGTACACGGTTCATTTACTAAAGCTGTAGCCTCAGAAACTCCATTTAAAGAGGAAACCTGAAAAGGACACACAAAAGTAGGTTAATAACGAGCAATATTCCGTAACTATCAGTATCGGCAAACTCCTTTGTCTATGGCCCATCTACTGGGCAACATAAGGTACAACAGTCACAGCTGGAGTTCTGAAAATTTTAGAACTGTTCTTCTTGTTTTAACTGACTTCTATTTCAGAATCTGATTTTGACTGCATGTGCCACACTGACTGGGGAACCTAAGAAATAAGATCACAAAAAAAAAAAAAAAAAAAGAAAGAAGAGGGGGAGAGATGAGAACTTCAAAAGCATATTAGAGAGTGTCTAAACCTATGTTTTGTGTAACATTTAACGGAACCAGCAATTACCATCATAGACAAAAGAAGCGCTTGTTAAATATTAATCATCCATGCCCTTTCGGTAAGGGCTCATGATAAGTGCCTCAAGACATTCAAAAGCAAAGATGCCTTAAGGAAAAAATAGCATAATATTCAGGTAGCCTTTATAATTCAGATGAATAAAAAGAGGTAATAATATCCTTTGCGTTTAATCTAACACAAATAACATTTAGCTGATTCTTCTGTCATGTGAATAGCATATATTTTAGGCTGTTCTCAAGGGAAGGCTATCAGCTTAAGTAACCTTTCTCTAAACTTCACTGTATTGCTAATTTGAGTATGGAAGATCCTGTATTTTATCACTCATCATGATCACATTTTACACATCTTTGACAGTCAAAATCGTCAGCTTCATTACGAGTCAGGCACTAGGGTAGGATTTAAGCAATTAAAGTATGTTAGAAGCAAACATACGGTATAACCCACGTTTAAGTTTTTTAATCTCGGTTTTGAAGGCTCAATCATCACATGATCCAGTCTTGAACACTTAGAGGCTTTGCACCACACAGAGCTTTAGGTGGCCCCAAAAAGCTATTGAACAGCATGACATCTACCCTTGTTGCGCTTTACTACTATTTTATCTCGAATTTCTTTTCGCTGGCAAACACAAATAAGGAAACTCAGCCACTGGCACCTCCAATTGTCCGGAATACCATTGTAACGAGTCATTTTAAAGGCCCGAAGAGGCGGTTGGGGCATCTAAGCTACCTCTGTGCTCTGCAAGTCATAGCCTGACAGTCTCTGGGTCACAGCTTGAAGTCTATGTCAGATCGAAGTTTTTGCTACACTGTTCAGTCAGAAGCAGCCGTCTCGACTAAGCACGTGAAGGCTACAGACAAAATACAGCATTTTTTCAGTCAGTTATACTGTCTCCACAGACACCATAACTTAACCCGCTCCCTCCCACGACTGACTCGGGGGAACTGCCCAGGGGGAAGAAAACAAATCGGTCATGGGAGGAGAGCTCGTATTTCTTCTCCCAGCCCTCACGGTAAATTCGCAACGGGAAAGAAGACATGGAGCCAGTGCTACATATGGCAGCAGGAGGACACAAGGCTAGCGCTCCGGAGTTGCTTCAGCCTAGGAGGACATGGAGGTGTCGGGAAGGAGAGGAGCGACAGCACTACAGGAAGGACCCATGCGAACGGATCTCCCCCTCCTGCCGCGGGGACTCACCGGCGAGGGTCTGTGCCACCTACCTGTGCCGGTGCTCGTCGTGCCCTTGCCCGTGGATGAGAAAGCCGCCGAGGTTCTTGCCCCCTTTGCTGGTGTCCACGTGAGGGATGAGCACATCCTCCAAGCCCAGGTCAAAGCGCTTGTGCTTCGAGGAGTCCGGGAGGAAAAAGAACGCCCCGAAGCACAGGGTGATGAAGGCACTAAGAATGAGGAGCAGGATAAATTTCTCGGAGAGTCTCAAGGTAGCCCTGTGGTGCGGGAAGGCGGAGGCGCCCAGGTTCACGGCGGGCAGCCTCCTCCCGGAGAGCGGCAGCAGGGCGGGAGCCGTCATCCTCCCGCCTCGCGACCAGCCCGCGGGGCACGGCTCAGCCCCTGCGCGCGGCGGCCCTGCCCGGCTCGGCCGCCTCCCGGCCCGGCGCGGGGGCTGCCGGCGGCTTCACCATCCTTCCCCCGCTTCGCCCGCCGAACCGCCGCGCGGGAGAGGGGAGGAGAGGGGAGGGGAAAGGGAAGGGGAAGGGGGGGGCCGGGCCGCCTCAACGGCCCCCGCCCCCCCGAGGGCTCGGGTCGGGGTTCGGCCGCCCCGTTACCTGCGCGGACACACACCCCCACCCCTTTACCCCCCGCCGCGGGGGGGGGCAGCAGGGCCCGAGCTGGAGGGCTCCGGTCAGCGGCGCTCCCCGCGGGACGCCGCCGGCAGCGGAGAGCGGCAGCGGGCTGCCGAGGGCCCGGCCTGGCGCGCGGCGTCCCTCCGCCCGCGTCCCCTTGTCCGGGCCGGGCGGAGGCTCATCCCCGCCGGGAGCGCCGCCCCGCTGCCAACGGCTCGAACGGCGCCGGCAACGGCCACCGCAATTCCACACCGGACCCTCTCTCTCTCCCCTCGCCGCCCCCGGGGCGCCTGCGCGGCGGCCACGGAGAGCGCAGGCGCGCTTGGGGAAAGCGAGGGCTCGAGGAAGCCGCTGCCCAGAGAGAGCCGCCCCTGAGCTGGGAGGGGACGGGAGGGGAGGAGCGGCGGGGCGGGCTCTGCCGGCTGGGGGCGCGGCGCGGCGCGGCGGGGACCGCCCGGATAAGGGGTGCGGGCGGGACGGGGCGGGACGGGACGGGACGGGCGGTTTAGCATCCTCCGGCAGCCTCGCCTCTCGGGCAGCCTCAGTCTCTCCCTCCTTCTCCAGCGGCTTGGCGTTGTCCCCCGCTGCGGCAGCGCCGGTGTGGCCCTTGGCCACGCTCTCAGGCTGCTGCGTGGCACCGGTGAGGCTGGCAGGTCGGGCTGCGTATAAAAGTGAAGTGTATTTTGCAGAACGTTTTAGGGGGGGCCTCTGAAGATAATCCCTCATGGACGAGCGATAGCTGTGTCTGGCGCGACGGACATGGCCCGAGGGACCTGCGCCAAGATCTGATGCTAGCACGTGTTGACGTGTACTGGTACCCTAACGCAGGCATTGGCCTCTGCAGCCGCGGTGTCTGGTGTATCTTACAGGCTCAGCCAGGGTTGCAGGGCACACTGCTTGGGGCAGCTGTCCTGGGACAGCTGAGGGATGAGAATCCGCCAGAAAGCGTGCCGGGTCTAGTGACTTCACCTGTTTGAGCCATCCAGCTCTCCAAGCCGCCTTAAACCTGTGGGAATGTGTGGGCAGAAGCGCTATGAGAAGGGGCATAGATGAAGTGAAGGATAGAAAATATGCCTGAGTTACCCTTTACTGATATTAAATGTGACCGTTTTACCCTGCTGTCATGCGCTGCTGCTGCACGTGTGCACAAGCCAAAGCTCCTCAGTCTTCAAAGGGTTTTATGCAAAAGGAGTGGGCAAGTAAAGGCCTGGTCAAAGTAGCCACAGGAACCAGATTCAGAAAAGTTAAAAGAACAAAAGCAGGCCCATAACTTCAGGAGATGCGATCCAGCTCCAATTCATTTCGAAGTAGGATGTTTTTCCCATTTTAAAGATTTAATAGGATCACTGAAGCCTTGAATACTCCTAGATTATGGAGAGCAGAGTGCGTTTAGCAAAGCTGGCAGGCAAAGCTGAATCCCAGCCAATGAAACACAGAGGTGAGAGGACAGGTTAGTGCAGCCTGCTGAAGTTAGTTGGGCTGCAGAGGACTTCCAAGGTCAAAGGCAGCATCCCCAGACTGTGGTAGGACTGATATGATGAGAACTAAAATAGAAGTGACAGGCAGCCTTTTCCTGCAGGGAGCCCCCAAGCTGAGCTCCAAAATGGTGAGGAATCCAATGTACAGGTGTAAATACACAAAGAAACTGGGAGAGAATGTTGAGACCTGTGTCCTGCAGGCAAACAGAGCAGGCACAGTGCCCAGAGTGACTTCCACTGCCACTAACACTGCTAGTGCCCCTGAGTGGGGTATCCTTGACCCTAGTCACAGCAGCTTGACCCCAGAGCAGATTTGCTAACAGTAATACCAGACTTTTAGGTCTGTTACCAGTCTTGTGCTCTGATACTTAAAATATTTTGAATCTTTGGGGAATTATTTTAGCCTGTGAAAAAAACATCCCAAGTCCAGCTGGACAAGCTGAATTAATGAAGGTTGTGCTCAGCTTCTGGTCTGCATGTGGAAATTAAGCCCTCAAGAGAGATTAATTTGGAAGGAGTCCAGGAAGGGAAGGCAGCTGAGCTAATAATAAAAAGCCTCCCATGGCCAATGTAGTGGCATGGGTGTGGGCGGGTCACAAAAATCCAGATTAATAAACAATTAGAGTCAGTCAGGTTATCTGAAGTTAACCGACCAAGGTGAAGGAGACCATCTTCTACACAAGACTAACTCTTCCGTTCTGATCACTCCCTATGTCCTCACATCCAAGCTATGAACTACACCTTGCTGCATCTTTTTGCCTAACATACCAGAGATAATGGCCTTTCCCATCTGTCTACCCAGCTAAACTATTCCAGAAACTTGTATTTTTGCTTCGTCTTCTCTGTTTTTCACAGAGGACCCACAACAATGCTATGCAGCAGGCAGCTGGACTCTGCTTGCTACCCTTGCACCAGTGAAAAGCAGAATAAAGTGAGAAAATCTGTCATGAAGAGATAAAAACCAAGAGCTGGTGTGGGACAGAGATACCAAAGGGAAGGCATACACAACAACAGCTGCATCATCAATGATCCCACAATGCACTCTGACCAGTACAGCAACTAAACCTAATGTTTGATGTTGTTATTGCAGAATCAACAGGCTTCAACTGGTCTGTTGGCCATTTCGTCTGTCTTCTGGTTTTGATCTAGTAAAGTAGAATATCTTCAAACACGTTCAAGTCTTCACTTGTTAAATTGCTTTCACTTACAGCCTGAAAAAAACCAGAAAACTATCAGCCCATGAAGACTTTTGTTCTTCAGTCTTTTTGCCCTTTGCTTCACTGTGCCAACTGTTAGTTTTGCTTTGCTTTAAAAGACTGAGCAGAAGCTTCCAATTTCTTTATGTTTCTTTGTGTTCAAGTCATTGCAAAGAAGTGACATTTGTGTAGGTTTTGTAGTTTATGATGACCTTTCCAAGTTCTAAAGCATCTGTGTCTAAAGCATGATGAAGTTTTGTATTTCTACAATTTTGTGCTTGTTTTGATGTCCCTACTCTTTACCAAAGTCTAAGAGCAATTTTTCATCCTTTGGTTCTGTCATACTGGGTAATATGCATATCCCTGTAAGCCTGCCAGTGATTTTCCACGCTGCAGTGGTGTTGCTCTGTAGCTGAAAAACATTAAATGTAGATCTATATTGAATTAGTTGGTTTTGTGAGCCTGTGCTACACTATATAGATTCTGCATCTATTACTGTTTTCTCAAAGACACCCAGAACATTTTCAGAAGTGTCTTGCACTGAAACCTAAAGGTTTTCACAAGAACCAGGAACTTCCTGTACTCACTGCTTTGTCTGTGATCAATTACCAATGTAACTGGGTGCAAAAGTGCTTGGTCATCAGCACTAAAGTCACTGTATTTCCACTAGCCAACATTTCCAGAAAGTTCTTAGGGTAGTTCACATTTTTCAAAGGTAAGCAAAGTCAGTCCTGTGGAAGTTCAGATCCAGAGCTACTTCAAATTACTTCTTTTGCCTTGAAATTACCACAATGATCCCTTCTAGCACATAGTCCGGGCACACAGTCTGTAATCATCATTTGCAAAGCTGCCTCTTAGGTTCTTTCTTGATCACTGTTCAGTCTTTCCCCTGGCCCCTAGGTTCCACGTCTCTCACAGCTCAAAAGGGCATTCACGTCCTCCCAGACCGGATTGACTGGGCTCCGGCAAGTACATTTTTTGTGAAGTCCAGCCTCTAGTGGCTCCTGTGACTCTCTGTCTTCCTGTTTCTCATCCTATCCCTGCAATCATTACTTCTTTCAAAGAGACTCTTCACCCACAGCCAAGATGTGCCACAAGACTTTGGTCTTAGGCCCATTTCCCTGCTTTCTATATGGATACCTTCCCCCTGTGCTGCCGAATAAGTGTAGGCATGCATTTTGCTATTATTTCTATGTGGACAACTCACAAATCAGCATCTCCAATTCAGATCTCATTTTGTTCCAAACAACCCTTACTCTTACACCTTTATGAGGAAGACTTGTCTTTGCTTATCCTCACGTGGCTATAACAGGATGGTTAATACTGCCCTACTCTTGTTTTCCTGCTGCCTTTCTTGATCGAGGTAGATAAGACAATCCTCTCCTGATTCAGTCCCATAACCCATGCATGCATAGTCTTCTGCTCTGCATTCTCCTTTCATCCTCATGTCCAAGTTCTGAATCAGACCTTGTTGAGTTCTTTTCTGTGTAACATCAAAGACACAGACTTTCCTATCCTTCACTGAATCCAAACTGTTCTACCTAGACATTGCCTTGCTTCCATGTCTCTCATTCTTACAAAGGTAGTCTTGCACCTTTCAGGTCCATTCCAAGTGCTTCTGGAAAGGTAGCCTTTTGTATGCTTTGTGTAATTTCAAGCTTTGCATCCTCACAGTTTTTCATGACATGCCTCTCCACTCTCCTGGCATTTCTGATTCATCACTAAGACAGCAGCTCCTTCTACACCCGTTTGGCCCATAATATCAGCCTCCAGCACCTATTTATTAATGTTTCAAGTACTTCCATGCTTTCTTCTGTGCTTCCCTAAGGCATGAAAAGACTTGCACATCAAAAAGGAATTCGGGAACCGTGAAAGAGTATTAGACTATACCAGTAAATTTACAGCTGCGAAAACTGAATTTACTCATGGCAACTTCTGTATAGAGACACAAAATGGGTATAAATATCAGATTGTAAAAGAAAATGTGAGGTCTACAAGTGTGTATTGGGATCAGCAGCAGCACTGCCATTCTTTGGCAGAGAAAGTAAAAATAAGCTTTCCAAATATGCTTGGAAACAAGAGCCAGGATCTGCACGTCTTCAGGACCTGGAGACCACATAGTTGCCTGTAGTGTATACTGGAAAGACCATCCCTAAATTAACAGAGCTTGTGGAACATATGGAAAAGATTGCGTAACAAGTTAAATATATCATCTGCATGGTGGTCTGGGTTTTCATATGATGGGACTTGATGACTGAGGTTGTCCCTGGAAATAAAAAACAAGCCGATCATTCAGATGGACACAAATCTCACACATTTGACGTTTTACATCCAAGCACAATCTGCTTTAAAATAAAAAGAGGATTTATGCCCAATTTGTGCAATCCTAAAAATAGAATTGCTAAGACATCTTTACGATAATGGAGATGAGAAATTTCTAAGTAAATAAATTATAGCTTCCCGTTGCCAAAAGTTTATTACAGAGATGAGTCAAGATAAAGACTTTCAACATTATAAAAAACAAGTCAGAGTCCTCTTAGCAACATAATTTTAAAAACCTGTCACCCCATTGCCACAGGCATACTGAGGTGGACAAGACTTAACAGTGGCAGATCAATCAGTGTTTGAAAGGCTCACATTTTTCTTTAAATTCTAGCCCAGGTCTATTAACAACTACAGGGGAGCATGAAAACTGGCTTTGTATTTTATAGTGAAGTAAGTGTTCTTCCATTCTGGACAGGGCAGATTAACGTTTGGCTAGAAAAGAGAGACTGACTTCCTTACTGCTGTGTTTTGGAATATCTGCACGTGTCTCTTCCTCTACACAGATCTTCATGCCTGTCTCAATGAGCCTTCCTGCAGACATATGGGCCCAAATGCACTGATTACTTTGCAGAACTGGGCGTTAGAAATTACAAAGCCACATGCTTTATAATTGCAAACTCACTAACTTATCCCAGTCTTGTTCAATGATCTCCTTCCCAGCAGGACCCATCTGTCACCATTTCACTAACTCCATGTTGTAATGAGATCTAATTTCATTCTTTGCTTTCAAGTGATTTTATTCTATATCTGTACATTGAAAGAAAAAAAAAACCCAAACTTCTTCTATTAAAAGAAAGTCAGTCATAAATATGTAGAGAACTGAAAGGCTCCTGTATCTATATTGCCATTTGACATTTTATCATTGCATTGTGGATAGCTCTGCGTTATCTTCATTCCATGCTAAAAGGTAATTAAAAGACAAATATCTTTAGAAAGAGAAAAAACATGAAAGGTGGACATTCAGTAGAACTACAACAAGCTGATAAACCAGTCCTTTGGAATCCTAATCTTCAGGTTAAAATGTTCTTATTAACTCATGCTACTGAATTAGACTCTATCCATGGACAGTCAGTGAACAATTCTGCTCTTAAAGGAGAATATACTACTTGATGTAAAAATTACAGAGCCAGCTTTCACACTAGCATCTCCCTTTCACACTAGCATCTCGACTAGCTACCAATCTGAAGGGAATAAAGGCTCTACACAGACATTATCCCAGGCTATACCTATGTTAAACCTTACCTGTGATCTCCTGAGCCAGCTCAAGCCTGAGAGTGGAGTTGAAGCATCAAGTCAAATTGGCCAGACACCGTCACTGTTATGATATACCATGAACTCAATGAAGTTCATGTACCAATGCTCCTTTGTTTCCAGCGAATAAAAAAAAAAAAAAGCCAGATCACAGGCACCAGCAGCAGCAGCAGGCAAATGTATGACTGTTGCATGGATGCTACGTTCAGACAACAACTTCCTGGCATACTGGTACCTAGCCTGCATTTATCTAGTGTAGTGGTTTTGGCCTGGGCCAGGTTTTTCAGTAGCGGGGGGGCTAAAGAAGTGGCTTCTTTAAACAAATAGAGTTGCCAGAAGCTGCCCCTGTAGCTGACAGGGTTAGGGCCAGTAAGTTTTAAGTTGGACCCTGCACCTGACCCAGGCCTGGCCAATTAGTGGTGGAGGGAACGCCTCTGTGAATAACGTATTTGAGCAGAAGAAGTTGTTG
>WBNH01001857.1:349044-359561 GCA_013401255.1 Urocolius indicus | reverse complement strand
AGCAGTGGGAAGTGTGAGGAGGCCTCCCCCTGAGAAGCAGCAGCGGCAAAGTCCATCTGTAATGAACAGACTGCAACCCCCATCCCTCATCCCCTGCACCGCTGGAAGGGAAGGAAAAGGAGTCCCGGGAAGTGGAGGGGTGGGGGGAGGTGTTTTAAGACGGTTTGATTTCTCATCTCCCTGCTTTTATTGTTTCTTCAATAAATCAAACCTTTTTCTCCCTAAGTTGAGTCTGTTTTGCCCATGACGCTAATTACTGAGTGATCTCTCTGTCTTTATCTCAACTCACAAGCAGTTTGTTATATTCCCCTCTCTCTCTCTCTTCTGTCCAGCTTAGGAGGGGAAGTGATATTATGACTGGGTGGACATCGGGCTAAACCACCACATCTAGGTAACTGCAGACTGACATGTGCAGCAGGGAAAGCTGCATTGCCGTGTCCCAGACACTGTGCCCATCCATGCTACCCTGTGAATCCTGACAGTAATCCTGCAGTAACTAAGTAGTGAGTGAGTGGTAAGCCTGAACTTTTGGATCATATTACATTTAAGGCATGAATCAAAGCCACCAATACACAATGAACCCAGCATTTCCTGGTAGTGCTGGTTAGGCTCAACTGACTGAATAGCAGACAGGTGGCAGTTGAGTCCAGTGCATCCTCATGGCATTAGCTCTGCTTGACATGTATGCTGCAACTGCAGCAGGTTTGTGTTTGAAACCACCATGGCTTACAGCCACTCAGCTGGAGTAACTATGCAGAGACTTGCAGCCACTTGGATCTACTAGATACACTTAAATATCCTCCACTTCCAGCAAGTCTGAAATTCTGGATACCAAAACAGAGATTCTCTGGGGAAATCTAGGCATGTAATAACAGGTGAAGGCAAACAGGAAAAAAAAAGGTATTTCTGCTGTTGTCTTTACTGGTTGTGGTGACCAGTGTTGCCACTGTTGATGAGAATACTCACAGAGACTAAACTGAGAACTTCTGCTCTACTGTGTCTGTGATTATATACCTCCACTGTCATTTTATGTCCTCTTTCTTTTCTTTCCACACACACATCCCCATGCACGCACTCTGAGAACTGAAGCATCAAGCCTTTTCCTCTCATGAAGAATGAAGCTGGCTTTATCCCTTCTCTCTCAAGCATGAACACAAATCTGCTGATCTTACCTGCAGATCTTCAGAGCTCTACAGCTAGTCCTTTCACAGCTCACAAAGTCTATCCAGCCTCCCTGTAAATACTGCAATGGAAGTTTATGTTCCGTCTGATAGTTAAATAACTGCAGGCAAGTTACTGTGTTATACCATCACTAGATTTTCACCTATTCCTTCATGGATAGAGGCAGAGAATAAAGTCAGGCTGAAAGATAGCACCATGAATGCTTGTGCTTACTGTTTATGTTTTTCTTTTTGTTACCTCAAATTCACATTTAATAGAACTGCAATGCAATGGAGTCTTTAAAGCAGAAATCACAAGTCCCTGTAAATACAGAAAAATGAATAAAGCAGAGAAAGATGATGCCAGGTCCTGCACTTGGGCCCTAGCAACCCCAGGTAATACTACAGGCTTGGGGCAGAGTGGCTGGAAAGCTGTGGGGTGGAAAAGGACCTGAGGGTGTTGGTCGACAGCTGGCTGAATATGAGCCAGCAGTGTGCCCAGCTGGCCAAGAATGTCAATGGCATCCTGGCTATTGACAGTAATCATATCAGTATATGATATCTGTAATCAAGCTGTATCAGGCTATATCAGTGATCCAAGTTGTGGCCAGCGGGACTAGGGAAGTGATCACCCCCTCATACTCAGCAATGGTGAAGCCACACCTTGAATATGATACTGCATTTTGAGCCCTTCACTACAAGAAGGCCACTGAGGTATTGGAGTGTGTCCAAAGAGCAGTGAAGCTGGTGAAGGGTCTAGAGGGCAAGTCTTATGAAAAGTGGCTGAGGGAACTGGGGTTCATCAGCCCAGAGAAAAAGAGGCTGAGGCAAGACATGATCACTCTCTACAACTAAATGAAAAGAAGTTGAAGCGAGGTGGGTTTTGGTCTCTTCTCCCAAGCTACAAGCAACAAGACAAGATGAAATGGCCTCTATTTGTGCCAGGGCAAGTTTAGATTGGATATTGAGAAAAAAATCTTCACCAAAAGAGTTGTTCAGCATTGGAACAGGCTGCACAGGTGGTGGAGTCACCATCTCAGCAGGTATTTAAAAGCCATGTAGACGTGGTGCTTAGGGAAATGGTTTAATGGTGGAGTTGGCAGTGTTAGGTTTACAGTTGGACTTGATGATCTTAAGTGTCTTTTCCAAACTAAACGATTCTATGATTCTAAGGTGTTGGATGAAAATCTGAGCAGAGAAAAACACAACAAAAACAAAGTTCCAAATCCTCTGGGATGGCACTGTGTGAATAACCTGGCAGCTTTAAAAATTATGAACAGTGCTGATGAAATCTTGAAAAACTCCAGATTAAACCAGCACCTTCTGTTGTACATTAAAATCATTAGGGTTAGGAAAATCAATGACAAAGGAATGGGTAAGGGAGCCCTGGTACAGGCTACACGGAGAGAGTGTGGAGTCTCCATCTCTGGAGGTTTTCAAACCCACTTGGACATGTTCTTGTGTGATCTGATCTAGGTGACACTGCTTTGGCAGAGGATTGGACTGGATGATCTCTAGAGGTCCCTTTCAACACCTACAATTCTGTGATTCTGTGATTGGCATTGGTTTGGGGAGTACTGGTTGCATTTTGTATAGCAAGATAAACGGGAACATTGTTTTGAAATGCTGCTAATGCAAAGATAGAAAGAACATTGTGTCCATAGGAAGAAATAATACACAGTTTTCAGTAAGAGTTCAGGACAAAAAGAGGAAGCAGGATTTTTTTTTTCCCCACCCTGAAGAGTTTTTCTGTTGGGTGTTTGTTGTTTTCTTTTTGGGAGGAGTGGGGGTTAAAACAGGACTATTCCTTAATGGTCAAAAGATGTGTGGTTCATTCAAGAAAGGAATATCTGAAAAATCACTGAATCAAAATCCCAACATCCTTTAAAAGGCACAGATTACATGCTATTAAGCAACCCATTTTAAACTATTTTAGCAAATACTACAGAAAATGAAATAGTAAAGGAAATAAACCAATGCCAAACAACATCAGGAAACCAGCAGCTGGCAGGTGTAATAGAAACTGTTCAAATGCCAAGCAAAAGCCCAGCAATTGTAGTGATGAGCCAAAGTTCACAAAGATGTAAATGCAAAGCAGAAAAATGTTTGGTTTAAAGACAGAATGACTGGGAATAAACTCTTTAAAAGCAGGATAAAGGAAGAATGTGCAATTTATGGGAATACCTAGTAAAAGTGAGTGCAAATTGTTTCTACTCTAATATATAAAACAGACAAAATACCATCAGGGAAAGTGAAAGCAGAAACAGAATGAGCTGAAGTATTCACTCAGAGAACAAACTTGAAATGTCAGAGTAAAATGCTACACTGGGGGAGAAATTCCAGGCCTGACTAACGTGGCAGCATCAATTCAGAGAAAACACAAAATGGTGAAACAAGAGTGAAGTGGTATACCCAGGCAACCAAATAGTTTCCATCAAAATCTTTGGGGGAGCACATGCATTTGGCCTAAACAAGGTGTGTGCAACTACAGAAAATCATCTTCCTTAACAAATCTGATCCATATCTGAGCAAACCAGTTCATAGAATCATTTGGTTGGAAAAGATCTTTAAGGTCATCAATTCCAACCACTAACCTCACACTGCCAAGCCCACCACTAAGCATGACACAGAGTTGCACAACACGGAGTTGTACTCACAGAAAAGAGATGTATCTCAGAGACAAAAGAAGACCTTAGAGATCACTGTAATCTGCAGATTTTTTACAATGCTAAAGACTTGGTCTTCTGATGTATTTGGTAGATATTGCCTCACAAAACTCTTTCATAGTGTTCTCTGCAGCTGTGACATTTCTGTGCAGACACAAGGACTTGTTCAGCAATCCGAGGCCTCGTTTCTACCTGATGCTTGCTCCTACTCCTCCTGCGTAGAGGAGAAACTCTGGCAGAAAGCCTATCGCTAAACTGACACCCTCTCCAAGCCTGAGCTCTCCTATCATTAGGTCTATCAGCTTCTCGGTTTATCAGTTACATATTTATGAGTTTATGACATCCCATGCCCATATATTCTGCTTCCTTTGTACTATATTTGACTTAACCTGGGTTGCATTTACATCTCAATATGCAAAGATATTCCAGAAATTAATTCTTCAGTCATTAAAATCTTCTAGCATCTATTTTAAATTTGTCTGGGACAATTTATAATCACTCATTTTTGCTCAAATGCTACTGTTAAAGTACTAGTACTGTAATTCAGTTTTTATTAATGTAATTTTAGCAAGACTTTGAAATTTAGCTTTGGCTGAATTTTCCTCATGGCAGAGATTCAGAAGTTGTTCATGGCTATCCCATAATAAATAATGCAAGTGTCTGTGACTTCTGGTGTAGATCTGTGCCTGACATAGTTCTGCTTATGCCATTCCACGTTTTTTTCATATTTAATTACCTAATTACCAACAGGTAGAAGAAATGTGCTGTTTACACTAGATAGAAGGATTTTAAGTGCAGCTTATAGCACTAAACTTCCTGTACAGCTGGCGATAGCAAATAAATCTTAGATACAGATACGCTTTCATCAGATACACTTCATATCATTCATGGCCATTGTTTGAGAAGCATTAAGAATATAATTTGATGCACTTTTTAAACCATTTTAATGTACATAGGTATGTAATAAACTTGGCACAAACTCTGAGAAGTAAAGTAATGAAGAGTTAGGGCAACCAATCTACTTCCACCTTCCACATCTCTTCTATGAAAGTTTCCCTCTGATTTTGCAGCTCAACTTCTCATCTGCAGTTTGCTGCAGCCCCCCACTACCTGTCTCGCCTGTCCACTCTGCTTCCACAGCACCAGATAGCCACACGGCCAGTCACAGACAATCCTTTAGTCCTACTTCCCTTTTCGTCTGCTCCTTCTTTTCTTACAAGTGTGCTGGCACTGCTGTACTCTTCACTCTCTGACACAAGGTACGATTAATGACAGTTCTTAAAACTACAAATGCCTTTTTTTGTCAGAGTGGCCAACAACTAGTGTTTCATATGCTATCAGCTTCATCAGTCTTCAGGCAGGAAACAAATCATGAAACATTCCCCACAGGTCAGAATAAATGTTCCACTGTGGGACTTCTTTATCATTACTAAAAGAGAAATTTACCTTAAGAAGAAAGCACCCAAGTGCTTTCCTGCCAAAATTCCCTTTAGTCTGCCTTTGTGCAGTGCTTCAGGATACAGGCTGTGGTAAGCTGAAAAATATGTGCCTACAGTGAGCCTTCTTTGGAAAAAAAAGAAATGAAAAAGGTAGAAAAGTTGAGACTAAACAGAAAGATACATCAACTGCAATATAGTGTTATTGAATTGGAAATGCTCATTTTAGTTAGGCTGCATAAGAGTTTAAATTCTAATCCCTTGTTTGCAATTACCCATAATTGTCTTCTGACAAAAATTTCCCATGCCTGGTTTAACCAATTGCTGAATTTCCTTCTGTTAAGTTTAAGCAAAAAGAGTTTCAGCCTCTTTCATCAGGAAGCCAGGGGGAATTTCTGTTTTGTTACCACCTTATCTCCAAAGCATTTCAAACATGAAAAAATGAATTGAAAAAGTTCTGATTTAATTAAGTGACAAAACTTTGAAAATATCTTGCTAGATGCATGCAGTCAGAGCATTCAGGCCACAGCCACAGGGAATTAGATAAGTGGATGGTGAGGTGGATTAAGAACTGGCTGAATGACAGAGCCTAGGGGTTGGTGATCAACAGAGTCAAGTTGGAGGTCTGTGGCCAGTGGGTTTCCACAGGGGTCGGTTCTGGGGCCAGTCTTGTTCAACATCTTCATCAACGACCTGGATGAGGGGATAGAGTGTACCTTCCCCAGCAGGCTGTGCTGCCATTCAGTGGGATCTCGACCAGCTTGAGAGTTGTGCAGAGAGGAACCTCATGAGGTTCAACAAGGACAAGTGCAGAGTCCTGAACCTGAGAGGCACAACCCCATGCACCAGTACAGGCTGAGCATTGACCTGCTGAAGAGCAGCTCTGCAGAGTGAGACCTGGAAGTCCTGGTTGACAATAAACTAATCATGAGCCAGCAATGTGCCCTCGTGGCCAAGAAGGCCAATGGCATCCTGGGATGCATCGAGAAGAGTGGGGCCATCAGGTCAAGGGAGGTTCTGCTCCCCCTCTGCTCTGCCCTGGTGAGGCCTTATGTTCAGGGGACTGGAGCATCTTCCTTATGAGGAAGGGCTGCAGGAACTGGAGCTGCTTAGTCTAGAGAAGAGGAGACTGTGGGGAGATTTCATTAATATTTACAAATATCTAAATGATGGGTGTTTAAAGGCTAGGGCATCCCTTTTGTTGTTGTTGTTGTATCCAGTGACAGGACAAGGGGCAATGGAAAGAAGCTGGAATTTTAAAAGTTCCATTGAAACATATGAAAAAACTATTTGACTGTGAGGGTGAGGGAGCCCTGGCACAGGTTGCTCAGGGAGTGTGTGGAGTCTCCTTCCTTGGAGGTCTTCAAGACCCTCCTGGACACATTCCTGTGTGACCTGATCTAAGTGAACCTGCTTTAGGAGGGGGTTGGACTAGAGGATCTCTAAAGGTCCCTTCCAACCCCTACCATTCTATGATTCTGTGATTCTGCAATTCAAGGCAGCTTTCCCATCTGGGAAAAGCCAGCCTATGGTTATTCTGATTTGCACTGAATTCCCCTGAGGTACTTGCCTGCAAGCATTGACTATCAGCTAAAGTCTTCCACTCTTTAGTTAAGAAAGCAGGCACTTTCTTTCAGAATTATCTGGGGAAAGTTGTGGTCCGTTTTACCTATGGTTTCAAGCTAGAGCTATCTCAGCAAGATTCCTCAGGGTCTTCACCATTGCTAACATCACACATGAATCTGCACTACAACATGGTCCTGTTAAGCACAAACCCACTTACCCACATGTCCTTAGTCAGAGTGTGGCTGCCCAACAGCAGATTCAAAGGAACCCACACCATACGCCACCTGACAAGCCCACTGCCAGCTGAGTACTCACTTCTGAGTAACGAAACACAATTGCTCAGCAACAGCTTCTGTTTTGCAAATAGATACCGGGAGCTGTCAATTAGCCAGTTATTAATCCAGTTAATGTTAGCTCTCTTCTCATTGCACTGTGCAATTTTTTTGATCAGTGTAATGAGGTACTAAATCAACTGCCTTATAAATGTCCATGTATACTCTATCAACGTGGTTGTTTTCTTTTTCAGTGTAGCTTGCTGTCTTCCCAGCACAACTGTTTGATCTGACTAATTTCCCTAAAAATATGCTAACTCACATTAATTATCATCTTATGCTTCAGGTCTTTCTCAGATAATCCCTTAACTGCTTTTCCCTTCCTTTACCATGACTAATAATTAGCAGTATCATTCCTGCTTCCTTTGAATGTTGACACAATATTATCACGGAGACTTGACTTTCTGGTGTTTTTCCATCATTCCAAGATTTGTTAAAATTTACCAGAGGTGCAGAAATAAACTTGGCCAGTTCTTTTAGGACTCTTAGGAGCAAATGTTTTGGGCCTGCAGATTTAACAATATTAGCAGCTGTTACCTAATGGGTCGATAATTACTGGGACAGAAATTAGTTCATCAGTCTAATTTGGCATATGTATATCATGTTGCTTTCTTCTAAATATAGTTTAAAAATTATTATTCTGTCTTTTCTGCACCACTAGAAGTAATTTTATCACCTATATTTAGCTGTGGCTTAACATTTCTGGGTTTATTTGGTTTTAGTGTTACTATTCTTGATACTTAGGTCCTTAGACCTTCCAAGAAAAGACCTCCTTCTTTTGTTCTCTTGTCCTCCCATATCAACATGCCAAGATTTGTGACACCTCATTTATCGTTCTTATGACCTGTTTCCAGTTTTTCTATTTGTTATAAATAGTTTATTTGTTTCTAATTATGATTGTCCCTTAACAACTGAAAATAGTACAGCCCATGTTCTTTTCCTTGATGGCGACTCTTGAACACTTAAACCTTTTTCAAAAGCCACTGTCTTTCATGTATGTTGTTCTACCCAGATATATTTTTCTCAACTGATTGTGCTTATAACTTTCTTGAGATTTGATAAATTAAAGCTTTTGAAGCTTTCTATGTTTGGGACTCGCTTGTGGTGGGACTCACCTGTGGTTGGCCATGCTAAACATAATTAGGCCATGGACACTGGTCTCTTGGCAACCCCCAGCTTCCAATTAAGTAATATTCAACTTTATTCATTGTAGTGAAGTCCAAAATATTTACCTTATGCTGGCTGGCTTTTAAGTTACATAAGCAGCATTTTACCAACTTTTCAGAGAACGTAGTTAGGTTACCATCCCTTTGAATGCTGAAGACAAGATTAGATCTCTTTTTAAATGTATTCTTTGATCTAGTTCTGGAAAAAACATTATCCAGGCTGTGCACAGGGAGAGTCAGCCTAGGTGAACAGGGAAGTCCCTTCTGGCCATAGAGTCTGAAAGTCTCTGAACAAAAAAATAAATTCTATTGATGTGTAATTGGTAACTGCACATCTTCTGGCTTTTAATTTCCCCATAATAGTGCAGGTTTGAATTCTGTCCATTGTAGAAGCCTGCTTAGGTGTAACTCATCAGTGTAAATGCTAGATTTCTAACCCTTCCAAGCTACAGGATTGTCCATTTTCTTATTCCTCTTATTCTCTCCTTCCACTCTGCCACCTCAGTTGTATTTTCCTGGACAATATTAGTTAACACTCTGGTCCATAGGCATTCAGGAATCTTCACTTCTGTTCTTTCTTTTTTTGCAGGTGCACAGCAATAGCATTAAAGACAAAAGAGACATGAGAAATTCCAATTATACCTGAGATTTTTTGGTTTGGTTTGTTGGGGTTTTTTTTCACTTTGAGACTTGTTAGATACTGGAAGAGGTTGCCCAGAGAGAGTATAGAATCTCTTTTTCCAAGAGGTGTTCCAAACTCAACATCCCTGAGCAACCTGATCTAATTAGACCTTCTTTGAGCAGGGAAGTTACCCTAGATGATCCCAAGAAGTCCCTTCCAACATAAATTATTCATGATTCTGTGATCCACAGGCCTAAAACAATGTAATTGTATCTTCCCTATATAGTCCTGCCTCTGAAACTCTTTTTCCTCTCTGTCCTTTTTAATCACATCATAACCAGAGGTGTCAACCTCTGGTTGACATCCAAGTCGTTAACATCTTAGCAGGTCAATGTCATTGATAGTGTCAGTGAAATTAAAATGTCTTTTTATTAAAATTGTTCTATTTCTTCAGGTCTTGTTCTCACCAGACAGTAATCAAATGCTTCATATCAACAGTGTCTTTCAAAATATGTCTTATTTAAAATCTAAGTGTGCCATAGTACTGATGTGCTCTAACGCTGCTCATGACTTTTTGTGGGATAAAAATAGTACATAACAGAAATAATACACTGAAGGAGGTGTATGAATGATACTACACAGACAGATATGTCTGTCTCAATTAAAGAGGTTCTGGCTATACTATTCCTGCACAATACTAGTTCCGGTACACTGCTCCTTCAGCCTATATAGATGAATGCACCGGGCAAGGCAGGTGGAACACTATAATGTATGCAGGGATTTCAGAGCTTTGCAGAGCTTGCCTTTGCAATATAAATGTAAATCAAGAATGTATTAAAAAAACATGTTTGGTGGATTACATAATCCTTTTTTGGCATATACTGATGAACTACATATTTTAAAGCATTGCTAATAAACTCCAGTGTTTTTCACTTGAGATTGCCAGATCCGGAATGAGATGACAGAAGTATATTAAATAACCTTGAAGAATATTTCAAGATCCATGGACTGTTCCACGTAAAGCAATTTTTTACCTCGTTAATGTTTACAAATATGTAAAGGGCGGGTGTCAGGAGGGTGGAGCCAGGCTCTTCTCAGTGATGTTCAATGATAGGGCGAGGGGTAATGGGTATAAGCTGGAACGTAAGAGGTTCCAAAGAAATACAAGGAAGAATTCCTTCACTGTAAGGGTGACGAAGCACTGGAACAGGCTGCCCTGATGGGTTATTGAGTCTCCTCCTCTGGAGACATTAAAAACCCACCTGGATGAGTCCCTGTGTGATCTACTCTAGCTGGCCTGCTCTTGCAGGGGGATTGGACTAGATGATCTCTCAAGGTCCCTTCCAACCCTTAAGATTCTGTGATTCTATGATTTAAGGTGAAGGACTTTGAGTTCTAAAAGTTACACTAGTTCAAAGACTAGAGTCTAATGATGAAGGATAGCAAAATACAACAGGAACTGCAGTCTGATCTAGATAGATTTTTAGGAGCCTATAAGTCTTTAGGTTATATATGATTAGAAACAACTGGGGTTTTTTTTCCTGGTTCTTATACAATATAGTATGCACT